>CM076578.1:496934742-497151448 GCA_034641835.2 Pinus albicaulis | reverse complement strand
GCAGGATTTTGGGTACTTTAATTTGTATTTGGAACAATGGACGTCGGTACTCTATCTGTTGCTTTACTATTCTACATACTACTATTTCACTTTCTTATAGATGCCTCGGGCATATTTGGATGCTTTCTCGGATTGTCGATAATCTCCATGTGGACCGTTACTGGGTTTTATATCATGTCCCTGTATGTGACATGGGGTATTTTTCTATCATTTTCTGGGGTGGGACTTCCACTTTTCTGGATGAATATTTGGGTTCCAATCTTCAGATGTGAAAATGTAATGACTTCATGGACTGTTTTACTTCATATAATATATTCAAAACAACATTTTTTCTCTTGTGAAAAAAAAATGATTAATGTTTATCACTCTGCCTTCAAAACTAGCGATGCTGGTCTATGTTTTTGGTTTATTGATATGGTCTGATGGTCTTTTTATATTTTGGACATATCACACTCCTCACATGATTAGCGTTTTTCTCTGTTCAAGGATTTTGGGTACTTTAATTTGTATTTGGAACAATGGATGTCAATACTCTATCTGTTGCTTTACTATTCTACATACTGATATTTCACTTTCTTATAGATGCCTCGGGCATATTTGGATGCTTTCTCAGATTGTCGATAATCTCCATGTGGACCGTTACTGGGTTTTATATCATGTCCCTGTATGTGACATGGGGTATTTTTCTATCCTTGTCTGGGGTGGGACTTCCACTTTTCTGGATGGATATTTGGGTTCCAATCTTCAGATGTGAAAATGTAATGACTTCATGGACTGTTTTACTTCATATAATATATTCAAAACAACATTTTTTCTCTTGTGAAAAAAAAATGATTAATGTTTATCACTATGCCTTCAAAACTAGCGATGCTGGTCTATGTTGCTGGTTTATTGATATGGTCTGATGGTCTTTTTATATTTTGGACATATCACACTCCTCACATGATTAGCGTTTTTCTCTGTTGCAGGGTTTTGGGTACTTTAATTTCTATTTGGAACAATGGACGTCGGTACTCTATCTGTTGCTTTACTATTCTACATACTGCTATTTCACTTTCATGGACTATTTTACTTCATATAATATATTCAAAACAGCGTTTCTCGTCTTTTAAAATTTCAAATTTTTTTTTTTTAAATTGAACCCTCCGTCGGTCTACCGACGCCTTGTAGACGTCGGAACTGCGACAACCCAGAAACGTCGGAAGAGAGACAGTATGAAAACGTCGGAAGAGCGACGTTCCAAACGTCGGACCACATATCGTCGGCATTGCGACATCTTACAGACGTCGGAAGAGCGACGTCCAAAACGTCGGACCACATTGGGTCAGAATTGCGACCGTTTACAAGCGTCGAAAGAGCGACGTTCCAAACGTCGAACCACATTTCATCGGAAGTGCGACAGTTTACAAACGTCGGAGGCGCGACGGTTTGTGAGACGTCGGAAGAGTGACGCTTGTTCGGAAGCGACGGAAGAAGTGTCGATAGTGCGACACTTTTTATGTGTGTCGGAACTGCGACGGCATGACAAACCACGGTTTGTCCGCCCTCAAACTATCGCTCTTGCGACAACTATGGGTTGGAATAGCGACGAATTGGCCGTCGGAATTTCTGCCAAATTCTATTTTTATGTCTAAGTACACTGCACACGGTTTTCCTGTAAAAAACAATTTTGGCACTCCTGAACTGTAACTCTTCACAGTGGGTGAATGAGGAGAGAAAAGGAGAAGGAGATTTTTCCTAACAACAATCCAGAGTAGATATAGGTCCCTGCAAGAGCACAACCACTTAGCTAAAGGGTAATGTAAATGGAGTCGTGAATCCTGTAGTGGTGGTTTTGGTGTACAAGTGTACCAAACACACCAGTCCTTGGTAGGCATGTTTTCAACCTACAAGATATGCTCATAGGTAGAAAAAATGGTTAGCAGGTTAGTGAACACATGCTAATATATATAAAACACAGTAAGTTAGGAAATGTAGTATGCTGCATATAATAAGAAGAAACACAACTAAACTAAAACAAAAACACAAGCTCCAATGAGTCAAATGAGACAATATTACAAATGGTGGAATAAAATCCCCTCTTATTGACCACTATTAGCAAGAAAGATAGAGCGTTACACACTTGCCAAAGGATCCTTATAACTATGGAGTTCTAAGACCCAGTGTAAGGAGGTTTTTACCCTTCAACTTCTTTTTCAAGGCCTCTCTCTTCTGGTAAGGGATTGAAGTTGTTGGGTGGCCAACAACCGAATCCTCTAACTCTATTTCCACTTCGGATCACACACTGTTGGTTTTCTCATGGGAAATTTGGCATATTCTTGCATACACATGATAGGACAGGTCGCAGACATTGGCTTTATTCTAGTTCTAGTTCAGAAATTTACCATGGTCATCATTGGTATCATCCTTACAAAAGGAATAACATAGGATATTTGTCGAATGAGTTCAATAAATCCAAGAGGCCTATGTTTGATGGAGAGTTGAAGAAGTTGGAAGATGCAGAGGCATGGTTACTTTGGATGAAGAATTTCTTTGAGATGCATGATTATATAGAGAACATGAAGGTCAAGATATCTATTTTCAACCTCAAAAGGAAAGAAAACATATGGTGGTAAGATGTGAAGCATGTATGAGATATCAGGAAAAATGAGTTAAGTTGGAATGAATTCAAGAGATTCTTTAGGAATAATTACTTTCCAGATAGGTACTATGACAGTAAGTCCAAGGATTTATATGGGCTGAATATGGGATCAATGAAAGATGAGGAGTATATGACCAAGTACTTGGAGTTATTGAGGTATTTACCATATATTAAGTATGAGAAGAGAAAATTTTAGAAATTTGTTAGTGGATTACCATTAACATTTAAATATCATATTGAGTATGATGAGCCTCAGTCACTTGAAGAAGTCATTGGGAAGTTGAAACAATGTTATGAGAAATCGAAGAGTAAGATAGAGTCTCAGTAAGTTTGGAAATGGAAAGACAATTATATAGGTAAATGGTCACCGGAGCGAGCAAGACCTCAAGATGAAAATGAGAAAGAGAATTTTGTTCCTTATAATAATTTTAATGTGGTTAGAAAGGGACATGCGTCATAGTCTGGAGGCCAGAAAAATAGAGGTGATGGTAAAGGATAATTGGAGTGTTGGATATCTAGTAAGGGGCATCTCAAGAAGGATTACCCGTCGTATCGAGGTCGTATGCCTCAGAAATAAAGTGCATAGGAAGCAAAAAAGTTGGGGATGTTGGGAAGAGAATTCATTAGATCTATGCAACATTGGATAATAGGCAATTGGATCACCAAACATCTATTATCGAGGTGGATGGTAAGATTTTTGATTAAGTTACTTCTATTTGGATTGACCTTGGATCTAATTATATTTATGTTAATCTTGACCTGGTGGATAAGTATTGTTTGAGAAAATAAGTGCATGAAGAGTATTGGTTAGTGTATTTGGAAATAGGTACTAATAAAATAGTGCATCATTGGGTAAGGGATTATGCTTTTGAGTTGAAAGGTATGCTTACATTAGCGCATCCGAATGTTCTTCCATTGGGATCATGTAGTATGCTTTTGGATATGGATTTTTTTTATCTTCACAGGACTAAGGTGGATTATTATGATAAGGCTATTGAGTGCTTGGACGAAAATGGAAAAAACAGAACCTTATAGGGTAAGAATAAGGATACATCAGTCAGAATGGTTATAGCTATGTAGGCACAACACACTTGCAGGAAAGGGTGTGTGTTATTTGCAATGCATATTTCTAGTGATAAAGGTAAGGATGTTGAGGATGGAAATGTATTGGGAAGATACCCGATTTTACAATAGTTCCAAGATGTATTCCCCATGGAGATTTCAGAGTTTCCACCTCACAGGGAAGTGGACTCTTCCATTGAGTTGGTACTAAGGGAACCAAAAAAATCGAAGGCATATTAGAGTATGATCACTCTAGAGTAAGCGGAATTAAAGTTGCAGCTGAAGGAAATTCTTAACAAGGGATGCATTAGGCCAAGTGTATCACCTTGGGGTGCACCAATATTGTTTGTGAAGAGGAAGGTTATTACTTGCAGGTTGTGTATTGACCAGAGGAAGTTGAACAAGGTGACAATCAAGAGCTTGTGTCCTTTGTTGAGGATTGATGACTTGTTTGATTAGTTGAAGGGAGAAACAAAGTTCTCCAAGATTGCTTTGAGATCAGGTTACCATTAGGTACACATCAAAGAAGAGGACATTTACAAGACTTATTTCTAGACTAGGCATGAGAATTATGAGTTTGTTTTGGTTCATTTTGGTTTGAATAATGCTCCAGCTAATTTTATGTGTTTTGTGAATAATTTGTTTCATCCTTATATATTGGACAAGTTTTTTATTGTTTTAATTAATGATATATTGATATATTCTAAGAATGAGGAAGAGAATACCAGACACTTAGCAGCAGTATTGATATTTATAAGAGAGAATCAGTTGTATGCCAAGGTTATTAAATGAAATCTCTTTCAGAAATAGGTACATTACTTCGGGCATGTTTTTTCCGAGGAGGGAATAGAAATGGATTCATAAAACACAAGAGCTATCATTGAATGGCCATCTCCTAGGAATGTGGATGAGATCAGATCATTCATGGGGTTAGCAGGTTACTCTAGGAGGTTCATCAGGAAATTCTCACAAATTTCATATCGTATTACATCATTGGATAGGAACGGAAATACATTTGAACGGAAAAAGGAATGTGCAGCTAGTTTTGAGAAGTTGAAGAAACTGATTACAAATTCTCTAGTTCTCAAGATTGTAGATCTGGATAAAGATTTCATGGTGTGTAAATATTCTTTCAAGAGAGGACTTGGTGGAGTCCTGATGCAGGAGGGACATGTGGTATGCTACGAATCAAGGAAACTGGATGAGCGAGAGAAAAAATATGACACGTGATATTGAGGTGGCAAAGATAATCCATGTTTTGAAGATGTGGAGGAACTATCTTCCTGGAAGGAGATTCTTCTTGATGAGTGAATATAGTGGATTGCGATACTTGTTTGACCAACCAAATTTGAATTCTAGGAAGGCTAGGTCATTTTCCACAATCAACGAGTTTGACTTCAAGATCAGGTACATTATGGGTAAAGAGAACAGGGTTGTAGATTCCCTTAGCAAAAGAGTATAGGTAAATCACATAACAACTATGAGTTTTTATTGGACATATTTACAGGATCAGATCTTACAAGAAGGATAGAAGGATGACAAGTATTAGGAGCTTAGCCACAGGTTACATCACTAGGGCACAAGTGAACTGGATGTGGAATATCATCTCACGAAAAATGGTTTGGTAAGATTTAGGGATAAGATCTATGTGTCAGACAACAATGAGCTTAAGAAGCTTATGTTGTAGGAATTTCATGTTTATCCATATTCAGGTCACCCGAGCTATAAAAAAAAATTAATAGTTGTGAATAGGTTCTATCATTAGCCAAATTTTAAAAAATAAGTGGTAGAGTTTGCCACAAGGTGTTTTGATTATCAACAGGTAAAAGAAGAATGTAAGCATCCTGGTGGTTTACTACAATCGATTTTTATTCCAGAATGGAAATGGGAGATCATTTCCATGGATTTGATTATAGGTTTGATGAGAAAATTTAGAATACATGATTTAATCATGGTTTTGGTTGATAGGTTGCTAATGTAGCTCACTTTATCCTAGTTAATTCTACTCATTCAGTTAGTGAAGTAGCATAGGTCTTCATCGGGAAGATAGTGAGGTTACATGGTATTCATAGGAAGATTGTGTCAGATAAATATGCTAAGTTCACTTCTAGGTTTTGGAAAGAGTTATTTGTAGGTTTGGGTACAAACTTGGCCTTCATCACAACTTATCATTTGCAGACAAATAGATATATAGATAGGGTCAACAAGATTTTAGAGGAAATGTTGAGAATGTATGTTATGGATCAATAATGACAATGGGAAGAATATCTTCCACTATTTTATTTTTCTTACAATAGTGGGTATCAGGTATATTTGAGGATGAGTCCTTGTGAGGCACTTTATGGGCAGAGTTTTAATAATTCTATCATTTGGAGTGATCCCGTGAACATGGTATTGATAATACTAGACATTTTGGTATAAATGGAACAAGAAATGCAGGTTATCAAGAAGAATTTAAAGGTAAAACAGGACAGATAGAAGAACTATGTAGATTAGCACATAGTATTTAAGGTGTTTCATGTTGGAGAATAGGTGTACCTGTGCATCAAGCCCAATAATATCTCCTTGAGGATTGGGTCATGTGCCAAGTTGGAACCTCAGTATTTTAGGTCTTTTGAGGTTCTTGGGAGGATTGGACCAGTGGATTACCGGCTTGCACGGCCTACGAAAGTGAAAGTCCACAATGTTTTCCGTGTGTCATTAATTAAGAAGTATGTGAAATATGTTCATCATGTAGTTGACAGGTATGTATTGCAAGTGGATCCAGAAGGAGAATTCTAGTTGGAACCTCAGTGCATTTTGTAGTGGAAACAAAGCATGATCTAAAATCAAATAATCGAGCAATTTAAAGTGTAGTGGAAGCACTTTGGTCCCGATGAAGCTACAAGGGAGATCACTTATCAGATGTTGGCTATGTATCCTTCTCTCTTCTCTGGTTGAGATGATGTATTTTGGTATATGTTTTGGTGTTGTGTTTTGGTTATGTCTCTATGTGCATATGTATGATGTAAATACCACATTGATTTGTGTTATAAAGCTCCAATAAGTGGTATGGTTTTCATGTTGTTATTTTGGTTATATTGGTTTTACTTTTTAGTAGGTTTTTCAATGTAAATATTGCATCAAGCTAAGTTATAAAGATCCATGGGAAGTATGTTTTGGTTTTCAATGATCTTGCTATTTATAGGTGTCATTGAACATTGAGGATGGTGTTTCCCCAAGAGAGGGGGGGGGGGTTGTAATAACCCTGGTTAAAAATCCATGTAATAAAGTTAACAAAGGAAAAATAATACCAAGTTCATGGGACACATATTCCAAGTTAAATATTGGGAAACAAATCTGAGTGGGTGTTCCTTTGGTTTATTATGGCTAAGGAAATTGGAAAAGACTAGGGAAAAGTTTTTGAAAAGGAAAGAGGCCTGAATTGGCATTTTATTTATGAAAATAAAGGAAAATAGGAGAAAAGGAAGGTGAAAGGTCACGAGATGCATCTGAGGATGAAATTGAAGGAAAATAGTGGAAATGGAATAAAATAGAGGCCTCAAAGATAAAAAGGCTTATGAGGATCAATTCACAACGTCTTTTTTTTTTCAATTTAGTTTTGGAGCTCTCTCTCCCTTCTCTCTCACTCTCATACTTTTTCAAACTTAGAGAATTCATGGAGAACTCTAGAATTGGAGAAAGGGAGGAAAGGGAAGGAAAAGCAAGCAAAGGGAATCAAATATCAAGCAAGGAAGAGTTGGATCAAGCGACTACACCAAGATTATTTGTAGGTATTGAGTTGCATGTATGATTTCATTGCTAGTGTTGGAATGCATGATATATTCATGGTTGTATTTTGTTCTCTTATTGTCATTGACAAGGGTTTTTCTGGGTATGAAAATGGTTTTCAGCCTTTCCTTGCCATTTCCAGATAGACATGGTGTGATGGGGTTTTGTTATTTCATTGAGCTATATTTCTAGATGGTTTTGGGATTGGGTGTGGTGTTCTCTGGAAAATTCCCAAGGGCCTAGGAATCCCTTGACCGATAATGGTAGGATACATAATAAATCCTGATGCAGGAGATGAGAAATTCACTCAATGTATTAGTAAATAAACCTAGAGGCATCCATGCTTGTTTAAGGCCTAGTGATTCCTTAACCAGTTTTGGCAGGAATGTGATAAAGCATGTTGGTGTATGTTTATTATTTGGCCTGGGAATCCCTTAATTAGTAATGGAAGGATTTCATTAAAGCCTGGTTGTATATATGAGGGTTTGGGGCCTAGGAATCCCTTGAGCGGTAATGGTGGGATTGCGGTTAAGGCTGGTTGTAGAGACGAGGGTTTAAGGCCTAGAAATCCCTTGACTGGTAATGGAGGGATATGCGATAAATCCTGGGGAATCCCTAGCTCTTTTTTTGTGAGTCCCATATTCATGCTTGGAATATGGCATGGGTGTGATTAGGTGAAAGAAAGATCTGGTTCAGCCCAGTCTATGGATGGGTGGTACGTGGAAGTCCTTAGGCTTGGTTGGATTCACATATGTTAATAAGATATTTTTCCCTCTTGTATTTCATAATTATTTATACTTGTTATGATGCAGATTGATGGTTATTCTATAATTATTATTATTTTTCTTATATGATAGTTATAAGCATAGCTTTATGACAACCTTTAGTTATGGATCTCATTGTTTTTTTATTAGTAAGTGAATGGTTAATGAATGTATGACCTAATAGATGATAATCCAACTCTTGTGAGAGGGAATTATACCTTCTTGATGATTCTCAGATAAGTATGAGACTATAGGTTCATGATGTGTTTGACGAAATGATTGTCATACTTAGGCCTTTCTAGGTCAATTTATTGTCTATGTTTTGTATGGAAGGCCTTGTCCATGTGTCATTCATTTTTTTGGAAATTTCATCAAGTTCTAGGCAGTGGTCTAGGGACTAGCCCTAAAAAAGTACCTCGAATTGTGCGGTCCTAGGCATATAACAGGGTGAAAATGACTGAAGTTGCTCCCTTGCAGCCTTATGCATGCGACTGGAGGGTTACAATTGAATTCTTATAGTGTTGTTTCAATTCTTAGGAGTCTAATAAACTAAAAAAAATGGTTTAAGTGAGGGTTTGGGCACCTGAAAGGGTGGTTTATCCCTTGGGGGTTTTGTAGCACCTGAGGGAAGTCAGTAAGGTTTTTATTTTTCGAGTCCACTTCTTTAAGTTGATCTAGGGGCTTGAGTCATATCGTGTTAACTCTTTGTCACATGTTTAGCCCAGAAGACTGGTGAACTTGGGTAAATGTGGCAGGAGGCGATTACAATATTGTAAAAAATGTAAATAAAATAATATATGGATAAGGAAGGACTTGAGAAGCGGGAAGAATGTTCTCTATCTCTATGTTTTCAAAACAAAGAAAGAAAATGGTATGTATATAGTGAATGTTCAAGCCATATGAAAAGATATAAAAGAAAATTTCTCACTTTAAAATAAGTTAAAGGAGCAAGCATCACCCTTTAAAATAATTATTTAGGAAGGATAATTGGAAAAATCATAATTAGTCTTGATCATGGAAAATCAAAAATCATAATGTTCTATTGTTTAAAGGTGCTAAGAAAAATATATTGAGTTTAAGTCAAATGGTTGATCAAGGATATGATCTCACATTCAATTCTAAAGGATGTGAAATAAGAAAGTCAAGTTCAAGGATATTGGTAACAAATGAAATCAAGTATCCAAACAATGTGTATGTCCTCAATGAAATTAAAAGAAGGAGAAAATTTCTTTGTGGGAGTAATTTTTAAAAAATACAAAAATACTAAGAGGGGTGTGAATCAATATTGTAGTAATTTTAACAATTTATTTCACTTTCAATGATAATAGGACACTAATAAAATTTATAGAAATTAATTCATATGAGCATCGAAAGAAATAAAATAAGTAACACAATGAGAAATCACAAATCCTTGAAATTTTTCTTCAATTTACTTCGCAAGGAAATCCACTACTTGTTATTAAAAAGTTCTTTAGATGCAACTAGAAGGAATAAAATACTCCTTGATTTATCATATACAACAAAAAGGAGTTAAAACCCTTAAGTATTTACCAACAAATACTAGAAGTAGCTACAACCCCTCATTTGGCAAATACTACTTGCATGAACTCAATGATTCATATTTCATACAATTTTCATACTAAAATCATGAAGCCATTCCCTTTTACAAAACAATTTTCCACTTCAATTACAAACACCTTTAGCAATCTATTATCAATGAAACATTCACCATACACTCCAGTAGCAATCCATCACACAAATAACCAGCACAATCACACTCTTCTTGTAAATTCAATTATGCTTATATATATTTTGGACTGATAATTTTGGTTCATATAACTTTATTTATCTTGCACATTAATGCTTGCATGGATATTTCGTTTTCTTGTTTTTCTTTATTCTGTCAAGTAATATAAACTTGTTCTCCAAGTATTCAAAATCTTCTTACCCGTTTTTGCAAGAGAAACTAAAGTTAACTGTTCAATTTTTTTATTCTAGAATTTTTAGGAATTTAATAGAGCCTTCTATTTTTGATGAAGAAATTCTTTGTTCCAAAAATTATTTAATACTATCATGATCATTTCTTATCTTGAAGTGTCTTCCCATTAGGCGAGGTCACCAGTTCTTTAGTGCATGTAGTATTGCCAAAATTTCCTTCTCATAATAATATTTTTGTAAATACTTTCCTTTGATTGGACAACTTTCAAAAGCATTGGGTCTTCCTTCTTGCATTAAAACAACACCAATTCCATTTCCCAAGGCATCACATTCCACAATAAAGGGTTTTTGGAAGTTTGGCATTGCTAAGACCAGTGCTTGGCACAATGCCTCTTTAAGATGGTCAAAGGCCTTATTTGCTTCACGATTCCATGCAAATGAATCTATCTTCAATAATGTTGTGAGAGGTGCTACTATTCTCCCATAATTCTTAACAAACTTGTGATAATACCTTGTTAACCCGATAAATCCTTGCAACTAATTTATGGTTGTGTGGACTTTCCATTCCTTAATGGATTTAATTTTGTTAGGCTGTACCTCAACACCCTCCTAAGATACAATATGACCTAGACATTCCACCTCTTGTACTCCAAAGAAAAATTTGGAGGTTTTTGCATAAAATTGTTTCTCCTCCAATAGTTTGAGCACCCTGTCAACATGTTGAACATGATCCTTCCAAGACCTGCTATATATTAGTATATCATCAAATAATCCTAACACAAATTTTCTAAGAGTTTGAAATTGGAATTCATCAACCCTTGAAATGTATAAGGTGGATTGGTAAGGCCAAAAGGCATGACCAAAAATTCATAATGACCCTCATGAGTTTGAAATGATGTTTTCAGAATGTATTCAATCTTCATTCTAATTTGATGATATCCTGAATGGAGATCCTACTTGGTGAAATAAATTTCTCCATGTAATTCACCCAATAATTCGTCACTCATAGGAAAGGGAAATTTATATTTAATAGTGAGCTTATTGAGCTTGATATAATCTGGACACATGCACCATGATCCATCCTTCTTGTACACCAATACTACTGGAGAAGAAAAATAACTTTGACTAGGTTGAATTATACCAACCTCTAGAATTTCTGTAATCATACGTTCAATTCGCTCTTTTGGACATAAGGATATTTGTAAGGCCCGATGTTTGGAGGAACAATTCGTAGAATCAAGTGAATAGCATAATCATGATCACGAATAGGTGGGAGTCCTTTGGGAGTTTCAAACACCTTGAATGAATGTCCAATACTTTTTGGATATCTTGAGAAATAGATGATTTTGATGTTGGAACTTCTAGTGAGGATAATTGTGAAATGATGCCTCGTTGTTCTTTCTTCAAAATAATTTTCATGAAATTAGAGCTTATTATCTTTCCTGACTTCCTTGTGATACCCCGTAATTCAACTTCCTTTCCTTCTGAAAACAATTTCAAGAAAATTTCTCGAAAATTAAAAGCTACCGTCCCCAACTATTGTAACCATTGTACTCCTAGTACAACATCATCACCGTCCATTGGAATGGAAATAATTGGACTATTCAATCCATATTCCCCCATGTTTAGCTTGATATTATGGAACTTTGTAGAGAAATTTATAGTTCCTCCATTTTCCACCATCACTTGACACTCTGACGCTAGGTATATGAAGCAATTCAATTCCTTGACTACCTTGCAATGAAAAAAATTATGGGTACTACCCGAATCAGTAAGCACTATTACATTTTTCTTCTTGATATGTCATTCTATATTGAGATTTTGAGGAGTGGTAATTCCTGCCAATGCATTACAGGATATGGTCAGATTCATTTCTTCTTCCTCTAGGGCTGGTTCCTAGTGTATATCCTCTTCTTTTGAAGTTTCTTGTTCCTTTTCTTCCTCCTCTTCACAATCTATGTAAAATAATTTCTTCTCAACACACTTATGACCTTTAGTGTATTTTCTATCACAACTATAACAAAGCCCTTTTTCTCTTTTTTCTTCCATTTTTTGTGCTATAAACCTTGTAGGTTTTGGAAGTCTAGTACTAGCAACACTTCCATCATTATAGATGTGAGTGGTAAGCTTCCTTGTCGCCATAATTTTACTTTCAGTTTTTCTTCCAAACCTGAGTGCCTTCTCCAATGAATAAAGTTCCAAAATGCGAACCTCATATTGGATGTTATCCTTTAAAGTACCTATGAAGACATCAATCATGTGTTCCTTTGGAATATCAGTTACCCTTATATTCAATTTTTGGAAGTCCTCAATGTGCTCCACCATTGAACCCTTTTTTTTGATACTTATCAATTGGCTAAAAAAGGTTTTTCTTTTTGCATCCTCATAATGTGCTATCATTTCCTGGATAAAAAATTGACAAAGTGACAATTTTTTTACGAGAACAAAGCCATCGATAAAATACAAATGTATTTTGTTCTAAATATAAAGTTCCAATGTGTATCTTTTGTGTGTTTTTCACATTATCGAGATAAAAATATTGTTCCATATTTAGTATCCATGTTACAGGCCCTTACCATCAAACTTCCTCATATCAATATTTGGAATATGGTGGGTCTTCAATCCAACATTATATTTTATGAAATAATGATTAAAATTTATTTTGTTCTCATCATGAGTTTCCTCTACTACTTATTTGCCATTAGGAATCATTTCTTGTATCAACTTTGTCAAACCTTCATTCAAACTTTCCATGTATTTCTTCAAATATTCCATGTTGCCTTCTATACCATATATCTTAGCTTCCATGCCTTCCTTCAAACCATCCATCTTAGCTTCCATGACTTTCTTCAAACCATCCATCTTAGCTTCCATGCCTTTCTTCAAACCATGCATCTTATCTTCCATGTTGGCTTCTATACCATCCATATTAGCTTCCACACCATCCATATTAGCTTCCAAACTATCCATCTTAACTTCCATGGTTTTCTTCAAACTATCCATCTTAGCTTCCATGCCTTTCTTCAAAACATCCATCTTAGCTTCCATTTCATTTTTTCTTACTCTTTGTGAGAGAAAAATTTGTTGCACTTGTTCTTATAGTTTTGATATATCAAGTTGCACCTATTCCTCTTCATGAGTCATAGTAGATGCTTTTGAGGGCTTTATGGGTGTTGAATTCCTTTTAGGGGGGATTTTAGAACCCAATACTAATATCTATGCTTCAATATTCTTTTGGAATCCCTTCAAACTGATTTTTTCAAACAAGGCTTATGCAATTTTAACAAAATACACACGTTTTTATTTCTTTTTAGCAGATCGATATTGAATCTAATGTATCTCTATGATTTTGGATCCCCAAGATTTTATCCTCAGTCATTTATTAGCCCTTTTAATCCACAAGTCAGACCTGATTTGGATTCTTCAAGACAAGGTTATGTCCAATCTCTCACAATGTCCTAATTATGGAGTAGTTCAGTAGAGCGAACTTGTACTACATGCCAAGTTTCATTGTTTCTTCCTTCGGCTTTGAAATATAAAAACAGGAAACTAAAGTCTATGTAGTTTCGACCACTTTTTACAGAATTCCAATCTGATGCTCAGAGAGAGATTTATGACAATTTTCCCAATTTCACCTCTTTGAGATGCAATTTGGGAGCCTGCAAAAACCCTAACTTATACATATCATATCTCCGAAAATATTGCGAACCAAGATTTAAAATTTTTACACGAAGTTTCGAAGGATTTCCTCGCAAGCGGTTTTTTCAGTGTCTAAAGCTTCGTAGAAAAAAAGTTATAGAGAAACTTCCATGGTGACATATTTGAAGCAGGAAAACCCTCGAATCCAAAGCTCTGATACCAAATTTTATGAAACCAGCTCACAAAATAGAAGAAAAGAGAGATCAACAACTTAGAAATCAGCCATTTCGAGCGGGAAAACTCCTTTAGATTATATAAATGACCAATTCTTGGATGACACAAATGACAAAAACTTCTTTCTATATATATGAGTCCATGGGGTCACAATATAATCCTAGCCAACCTAACAATAATAATGTAAGGGCACAACAATAATTATAGCAGGATATTATGGAGCACAATAATAAAAAAATGGGGACTACATTGGTACAAAATAACAATAAGGGGGCTACACTAACAAAAATAAGGGACTACACTAACAAAAATGAGGGACAACACTAGCAATATAGGGCCCTAACAGTTTCAGCCAAATTTTCCTCCAAACATATCCATGCCACCATCAGAGCTTCCAACCCATACGTGCATATTTATATTAACATTTAATGTTGTGTTGTTATCTCTTTCATATACACCGAATTCCAAAGTCGCTGACCCATTCTTGTTGAATATTCAAAGTAGGCCCTAAAGAACTTTTCAAAATAGTCTCTAGCCAGAATGCTTTATTTATAAAAAAACACTAAAAATAAGCCTCTATTGGGCCTATTGTGGTATAAATATGAGGGATTATTTAATACTACAACTTATTTACGCCCTTATTCAGAATACATACAAGAACCAAGTCCTGGTGCCTTAAGATTTAGCTCTATTTTTAGATCACGTGCCAAGTGGGTCCACTTGGCTTCAATTGCACTATTTTCATTGGTCGTCAGCTTTGCCATGAGATTCCACTATTACCTGACACTCTATCAACTTGGAGCTCCTTTGTTCCACTAATTTGAAATGTTCTAGTGTCTCAGGATTGGGATGATGTGTCCCTATGAGTACCACCACCTGCAAATGTGAACCAATCAAATGAAAGTTGGGTTTATTTGTCTCTGATATCTACCACATGTTCCCAACGCCTAGTCAGCTTGGAGTACCCTCTGCCCAAGTCCTTCAAGGGTTGTTGTTCTGGTATGGCGTCATGCTTACATCATTGACATCACATGGTAGGATGTGTCACTTAGATTTATCCACTACAACCACCCAAAAACACTTTAAATGCATGCCATGTGTCCTCCTCTCATTAGATAATGTCATGTTGACGTCATCATCCATCCATGTCTGTTAGGTTTCCTGTATGGGCCAATCAAAAGATACCATGCCTATGCTAGTGAGGACAAAGAAAGGGCCTCAAGCCTTTGTGTTTTGCGATGAATTTGTTTGTTAAATATTAAACATAAGATGCCACTAGATTCAAGATTTTTACACTATTTCGACTACCACGATTACCTCACTGCTTTCTATTGGGCTAGTGATACCATTCTGCCATTTCCTACCGGGATTACATCATCTCATAGATTTACTTCTTAGCACATACCTTGGCTCCTTGGGGAAGTCCTCCCAGGCTGAAATCATCTCGGGCTTTCATCATCTTGGGTTCTCTCCTTTGTGCTCAACTTTAGATATTTTTGGGGTACTCCTACTAGATTATGTGTTATACAGGCTTCACCGTTGAATAATAGAAACAATGTATTCCACTACATTGTTATCCACATTTACCATAACCTTTTTTTTTCCACTACACCATAAGCTCATCTAAATTCGGCAACCCCACCAAAATTAACTTCCTCCACATGATCCTTCACCAAATTATCAATGTAATTTGATTTTTTGGGTTCTTGAACTTTGACTAACAATAACTTCTGATCCATAAGGCCATTTTTGGGCCTCTGTATTCCACTAGAAAACTCTTTTAGATCTCTATCCTTATGAATGGGTCCCAAAAGCACTTGAAGTTATATTCTGAGACGAAAATGGATTTAAAGTTGGCACAACTTCACCATATTTTCCTCTTACATACCTTGAGCTAATCTTCAAAATTATTTCAATCATCTATGATTTTTCCATCATATTCTTGACCTTTTCCATCAATGACAACACATGTATACAAATAATATCCCTAACAACTTATTGGTAAAAGACAAATATAAGATAACCATGGGGGCTTCACTCAGTGAAGCTATGACATATCATGTGTGTTCGTGGCATATTAAACAATACCCTTAATTTGACTACATATTGGAAAATACCTTTGAAAATCACAATATTTAATACCCTACCAATATGAACCCAATACACCTTCCCAATTAAAAAAATGCCTACTTTCAATAGATATTGCAGGCATCCATTTGTTCATTAACATTTTTTATACCCATTTATAATTTTTCATTAACTTTGAGCTCCATTTTTTTATACTTGCCAGTATTAAAACCCTTTACCATATATATACCCCCCAATATAATATGTCATTTTTCCCTCAAAATATATCCCGCAATATGAAATTATGTGGTATGATATTCCCCCCCCCCAATGAATCCCCAGTGAAGATAACTGAGAGGCTTTAACACTTCAAGCCACATTGAGACGATGGTAAATTTTGAGAGTGACCTACAAGAGAAGGATGATGAAATGGAAAGTTTAAAGGATATGAAATAGTATTTGGAAGTGAAGTGAGTGGTGAAATCAATTGGTAAGAAAAAAAAAAGGGGGAGAGTTGAAAATAAGGAGAGCATCAATTTAAGGGGAGTATCACTTTGATGTTAAAAGAGTTAGTTTGTAGACTAAATGAAGCATAAGCCCAGGGAAAATAGTCGCAAAAAGAATAAGTAAAATGAATTTCAAGAACAAGGATAGAAGTCTCAAGAGAAAATCTATAGAATATGAAATGTTACATCTAGGGAAAAAAATACATAGTCTTGACAAGAGAAGTGTAGTTGTAGTTACAGTTAGTAAGAGAAGTTAAAAACAATGGAGGAGTTGTAGACACTAAGAAATCTATAGATATACGGTGAATTGCAATCCCTAAGAGAATTTTAAAATAGAGGAAACATTGCAGACACTAAGAAAATTTGTATATCTACGAAGAGTTATAGATAAGGATAGGCACAAGCTCAGTGGGAGAATCCCTTTTCCATTGATGTTAAAAGAGGGAGAATTTGTAGGAACAAGTATAATAATTTAAAGGGGGAGCTATATAGTTTTATTTCAAAACTAAATAAGGGTTTCCATCAATGAAAAAGGGGTATATTGTTGTTAGTATTATTTTCATTGATTTCAAAGACATGGGGAGACTACTTATGTCCATGACAAATATTCTAAAATGAAGATTGTTGGAAATAATTTTTTGGACTTTTGATGCCCCACTTGGATACCATATCTTTGGATAAATGTTTACTCTAATTACCTAAATAAAATTGAATTATAATATATATTGTTGGACATATTATTTTGATACCTTTATAATGTTATATGATACTCCCTCTAACTCCATAGGAATGAGCAGATGTCAAATATTTGGTTAGAATGACCCAACCAAAGCACATGCAAGCCGACCAAACCAGTTTTGCAAGTTGGCCCCATTAGTGACTGTATAGACAATATAAATAAAGGGAACATGAGTGAATTTTAACACTAATCTATTATAGAAGATATATGAGGTCGAAAGAGGAACTAATGAATATTTGTTGGGGTGATTCTTGGAGTCTATAGGTGGAAGAAATAATGTGGTTTATGGGGTGAACACGTCATCTTGGAATTTTCACCGTAATTTTATTTTGGGATGTTTCATAACATGAAACTTGAAGGATACAGAAAGAGTATCTTCTCATAACTATGGTTAAAATTTGAGGTCTTGGTTCATTATAATTTTGGAGATATGCTCTACAGAAGCTACACTTCCTAAATACTCATCAAATATATTAGTTTGGCATTTTCACTATAAATTTTTATTTGGGATGTTTCATATACTGAATATTGGAGGATATAGATAGAATATCATAGCATACATGTGGATCAGATTTACAACCTTAGTTCATTATAATTTTGGATATATTTTCCAAGGAAATTAGGCTTCTTGATTCTCCTAAAATCTACTTCGAATAGGACAAGTTTGTATTTTTACTATAACATTTTTCTATGATGTTTCAAACTACGAAATTTGTAAAAGATAGTAAAGATATTCCGAGGTAACTAGGGAAGAAATTTTAGACCTTGTTTCATTATAATTTTGAACACGTGGTATAAAGAAGTTAGTGTTCTTGAATGCTTCAAAAAGGTCATCTTGGAATTTTTTTTATAACATTTTTTATGAGATGTGTTAGACTATTAAAATTGGACGAGATACGGAAGAGATGTCTAGGTAATTGTAACAAAAATGTTAGACGCATACTTTCAAAATTGGATATGTTGCATGTAGTGAAATTCAATTCTAGGGAAGAAGCCAAAATAAGCAAGGTATGTGACAAGTAGACTTGATGAAGGAAGAATCCGGTGTACATGATAAAGGAAGAAGAATATAGAAGACCTAGTGAAGGTAGAAGAAGAAATTAGACTTGGTGAAAGAAAAAGTAACTAATAGAGATTGTGAAGAAGAAGGGAGATTCAGTTAAGTGGGTTAGTGCCTATGAATATTTTCAACAATAGGGATTGGTGTCTCCTATTGGTCGATAACTACAAAATAGAAAATGGGATTGGTGTCTCTTATAGTTTGGTTCCTACAAAGAAATAGAGGGGATTGTACTCTCTTATGGGTTGGTGCATACAAAGCAATAGAGGGGATTATTTTCTCCTGTAGCTTAGAGTCTATAATGTCTTTCATAAAAATAAGTTTCTTTGTTTTCTCCCATAAAAGGTTTCCACATATATCTTGTGTTACTTGTTAAATTTATGAGATTAATGTCTTATGACGTTTGATTAGCTTAAAATAAGTAAAAATTATCATTATACTGATTTCACCCCCTCTTAGTATAATTATGAATCCAACAAAATCAAGCAATTTCCTTATATCGTAAGGGATGCAACTTTAATATGGTTCATGAGCCTTGAATGTAACAACATTGACACTTGGGAGAAAATGAATCAAGCCTTTAACAACAAATATAGGGATTACCATTGAGAAAGAGACACAAGGGATGCGATATTTTGGATGAACCAAGGAGACAATTAATCTTTGGAGGATTTTAAAAAATATTTCAATTTAGAGAAAAAAATTGCATCTTGGATGAAGAATTGCTAAAATTTGTTATGCTTAGAGGAGTAAGGAAATATTTTATAGAAACATTGAATATCTTGGAAAATGGGGAAATTTATTAGTTGGAATAGGCTACTATCAAGAAAAAATTTAAAAATCATTCCAAGTTTAATAAGAAGAAAAGTAGATCTAGAAGAAACTTGGTAAGCCCTTATACTTCTTTCTTTATTAACAAAAATGAAATTGGTGGAATGTTATAAGAAATGAAGATAGAAATATTGCAGTCATTTTCCCTTGAGATGGACAAATTATAGGCTAAGAAAAAGCAAGAAGAGGAGTAAATATGATTATATTATTTTCTTCTAAGTGCACCAAAAGGAACCCTTGGAGTGAGTGCCCACTTATTAATATAGAAATATTTTCTCTTTGTAAATAACAACACTTTATTAAAAAATATAACTATTTTCCAAGATTGAAATTTGTCTACCAAGGAGGTAAATTGAGGATGGAATTAGTATTTTTCATGAACTTGAAGAGGCCAACAACATCAATAAATCATTAGAAATATATGATTTACAGCTCTACCCAATGTTTGAATAACTACCCTACATAATTTCAACCTCAAACTTGGTTCTCATCTAGTCCCTTAGCTTGGTCCATGCCTTCCCTATGGAAGTACCCCAGACAACTTGTCATCCATCCTTATCAACAATTCCAAAATTAGTCTTCTCAATGGAATACTTTTTTCTAAGGATCGAGTCCTCCTATGGTTCAACCAATACCCTTAATTCCTCCTCCTCAATAGACTAGTATACCCTAGGAAACTACTCCACCAAAGCATCCTTAGCTTCCTACCCATCCTACCTAAAATTCTAATAAAAAATAGGCACAACCTATTTATAATGGTGAGATCGCTTACAAAATTAGTCACTAGAATTTCAAGAGATAAAACTTATATTAGGGAAGGTAATACATGAACCTCTTTAATCTTCCCCATACGAAGATCACAAGAAGGAATAAGAGAAACCTATACCTCCACAAATTCCTCCTTTGCCTCAGAGATTCAACATTATAGAGACATATGTACCTAAAGTGGTTGAATTAATGGGGGAATTGAATAATATATGTGTTAATTTACCCCTTTTATAAGCTATCAAATATGTTACGATATACAACAATTTTATTAAGGAAGAATGTCTAAACATTCTTAGAAGAAGAAAAATGGATGCCCCTATGTTCAATGTCATAAGACAACTAGTTGATATAATGATTAGGAGGATGATTTTTCATAAGTTCTTGGATCTTAGCGACCTATTTTTATATGTGCATATCAATCATTTTCTAGTCCCAAACACCTTGATTGATCAATGGTGTTAGTTCCAAAATGCACCACCCCTACGAAAGTTTACACTCAAGATTTCAAAGCCAAGAGAATCCCTAAATACCTTAAACGTTTAAAGAAAAAGAACATAAGGAGCCCAATAGGAAGCCTTTCTAATCACACTAGAAAGTGGGAAGAACCCCTCCCAGCATTACCAATGGTGGGCAAGCAATAAAAAGAGACAACACCAATGGAATGCCAACCGAATACATGCCACACATGCATGGGGGAAGTTGTGAGCTTATTGAGATCCAACAGAGGGTGCACAAGCTGACCGAATGGATCACAACCTCCCTCACTTCCAAACCTCGTAGATGTTAGTCCAGCCAGGGGTTTTTGAGTGAGACATATGTTAGCTCCTCGTTCCCTCCACACCCCGACCAAACTTTCAACGTCGTGTTTTGGGAGAATGTAGAGGGTACCATGTCGTTCCCCAATTTATCCCTTTCACATAGTAATCCCTCCAAATCAATCTTCACTCATGCCTCACCCTACACCATGTTAATCCCTCACCTCATTGTGAAGTCACCCTTCATGCCCAATCACTGCCTGTCGCATGGTGCCACCTTGGAAAAACATGGAAGGGTGCACCTGTCATGCTGACATCATCATGATTTAGGCATGACATGAACTCTAAAAAAATTTCCCAATGATAACCCAACATGTGGCAGGAATTTTTTTTTTATATAAAATGGCATCGCACCCATTCTATTTGACATTTTGTACACCCTAGCCTCCAAGTCACTATCATGCACCAATGAACTCGAAAAACTCAAAAAAGTTCATGTCCAACCCCTCCAAGCCCAAATTCAAAGTTTCAAATAGTTAGTCACCTTATCTTTGTAAATTAGACTTGCTAAATCCCTCACACAAGTTGAATTCAATATAGTTTGAATTCAAATAACAAACCCTAGCCTTACTAATGGAAATCCTCTCTTTTGGTGAATAAATTATCTATTTCATCCAATTGGTCCTATATGTGTAATCATGAGATGAATTTTCCCTAGAATTGGCCAATTATAGCATGAATTTTTCGAAAACCATTTTATGATAATTGTGCATGCAAAAGCCAGCTAAATTCTAGCAATTTCGAATTAAAATTCCCTCCATAAACTTGGCCAATATTGTATAGCCACATGTCAGTTCAATATTGGTTATTTAAGGCCCATCCAAAAACCTAAATTTATGTCCTTTTCCTCACTCCACCTTAGTCAACTAATCTCCCCTCGGAAAAATCCTTCATTTTCAATGGAAACACCACTAGGGCCAAGTTCTTTTCATGTTCCAACAGTTGAAAAGTATAAAGATAATGATTTATACAATCATGATGAAAATTTTTGGGACCATGTCATAACCACCTATAACATGAGAAAGGATATACAAATGGTACATAGTACCTATGGTATAATAGGTCACCATAATAATTTATCTAAGTCAAACCTGGCCCTGGAAGTGGTCCCACAAGTGTACCATTTCCTGTAAATGGTATCATTGTGTGCTAGTTGATGTCTAACAAATCAAATAATTACTATCTTTACTCAAGGAGATAAGGAAATCATCAAGGTCACACTAGAAGTCATTGCAGAGATGTTTTCATTTCCAAAAAGGTTTGGTATACAAAATCTAGATACATAAATACTAGCAGATCAATGGAAATTCCTCTCACCAGATGTAAAGTAGAAAATTATCAATGCATGTATTAAAGACATAATCCTTTCCCCTTCCATACCTCCTCCCTACCATATCACGATACCTGAATCTATGCCAAAATATATTTTCCATGATTTCTCAATTCTTTGGTCTCATTACCAATGTTTATATAATTGAGTTGGTCGTAGGTTTCTTAGTCACATTATGTCACCCATCCATGAAAGCCTATAAAAAATATGATTTTCCTAAATTCGTATCCGATGAAATTCACACCCAACTAATAGGGTTTGAAAAGACGGGGTATTTTTGGTATAACGCTTACCAGGCCCACTTTTTATTTACCAGAATCATTCCTACCTTGAGAACTTAAATCCCAATATGGTGGATGAACAAAATTCCCAATTACTTGTTTTTGAGTGGTTTCTCATGGTAAGGAAACTAGAAAATAACTAGGATGTTTTAAGATATGTATCATCATTCATGTCAATTTTCTATACCATGTTGTATGGGGAACCATTACCCAGGGCCCCTAAGTTCCTTAAGAGAAAAAATATAGTTTAGTCTCGATACCAAAGTGGGTGTTTGGTCCTAAATGAGGAATACAAAATCATAAGTATGTATGGCTTTGAATATAGACTGTACCAGTTGTTAAATTTTATAACTACCCACATATTTGCACCAAAGTATGTAAGGAAAAGGTTAATTAGTAATTATTTATATTTCACTTCTAAGAAGGAAGTTGTGACCTTCAACCTACCTTACAAGGTAGAGCCATTTGTGGTCAATGCAAGGAATTCCCTAAAACATTGGATAATATATTGAAAAGTTTCAATTTCCTAAAGGCATGTGCATGGAAGTATGATCCTCACATAATAATCTATGAAGAAGAAAATATAATGAAATATAAGGACATAAGCATGACCCGAATCCCATAGTATAGGAGTGTGCCAATAAATATACATGGGAGGAGGTTAAGGTAATTTTACAATATACATAATCAAGCACCTCATTCCTCTTGGGGAAGAAAAGAACCACATCAAAGCATATGTAAATAGATCAAGGAGAGGAGCCAAGTGATGAGAAATTTAATTGCATAAATTATTTTACATTAAATTGTCAACTGAGACTTAATAAAATGATGAGGGATGGGAAAAAAATATGCAGAAGAATAATCGATTGGTTTTTACTCAATAAATACTACATCATTCTTCTACAAACATACTTTCAATGAACATGGATCCACCACTTGCATGCTACAAAAATATAATACCTAAATATCAATTTTAAAATATTAGTCTAGTCATCAACATCATAGGGGTGTCCAGTGGGTTCAATAGTTTTGTAACTAAACAAGTAAAATCACATTATACTAAAAATAATAAAACAAAACCAAACTATTGGAGAGTTATCAGTCTGAGTCCTAAGGTATCTTGTAGCTCCTGGTGGATCCCTAGGTCGTTAACGCTCCACGTAGATCCCTAAAAAATACTCCATGCAGACACACAATAATATGGAAATCATAGGAATTAAACTATTTTATCCATGCATGGAATAAATAAAACATTAATGTAAGAGTTAGAGAAACCAAAAGTAAAAATACTTGAATATAATATAAATATGTAGAAAATAAATTAAATATCATATACCATAACTATATAACTCTACAAGTGCATCCAAAGGTACTGTCCCTTCTTGGCTGGGACCACTATAGGATTATACAACTGAAAAACTAATCAACAACATTATAGTTTCATTAATTAACTGGAAATTACATATTATAGGTTCAAACATCCTTCTAGAATGTTGCTAGTATATCAAAATAAATAACATCCTCCCTTATAACAACCCTTGAACCTATTTTTTTCTCATGAATTTATACATAAAATATGGGGGACGTCGGAGGGAGACGTGGGGGATTGAAACTATTTTCCCAAAAAATGGTTTATCAAATGATGGTCAATTTGATAGAAGATTAATTTAATATTATCCTTAGTTAATGATATGGTCACATAAAATTTATTTGGGATGAAAAAAACTTGAAATAACTTGATATGATGCATTTTGTTAACTAACATATGGAAATATATTGATATGATGTGTTTTATTGACTGGTTATTTAGTTTGGGAATAATTGAATAATGGTTGAAACTAAAAACTTACCTCTAAAAGAACCACGGATATCTACCAATATGCACACTTTTTGGAGGACATTGTTTCTAGAAACATGAATTGGGATGTTCTAAACAAAACCCATTTAAAAAAAAAAAAATCAATATCCTTATCCATTTGGATAGAAATCATGCTCTAAATAGATGGCTCCATTTTGTTTGACACGAGTTATGCGAACTACTAAGATTTTCTTAGAGGCTTGTAGAACTAACCTGTGTTCAATTTAAATGACATAATATAATATTTTTTATAATAGAAACAAATCCCATGTCATGATTTGCATTGATTTTGTGGAGAAATATATTAACTAACAAATGCACCATTGGAGGTCAACAATAAGATTTTCAGGTAACTAAAAACATGTACAAAGCCTTATGTAACTACTATAATAGTATGTCTACCCGAATTGTGTGTCAAAACTTTTAGTAGCTTGGATTCTTCTCGTAGTTCAATTAGATTAAACATAGCTTGTGCATTTCAATTAATTGGATTATTTTGTGCTTCTAGTAATTGGAATGTCATGTGATTCTGATAACTAAAGTGACACCTAATAACCATGGAGGTTGCATATAAACAATAGGAACCAATATAGGAGAACCATAATTAGTAATAAGTCAAGAATTATCCTCTTTAATCCATTGAAAACAAAGGAAAATAATAATAATTAACTACTCCAGCATTCTTGGATTTATTATGACACATTTATAGAGAAACCAATCAAGAAAGGCAATGGAAAGGTAATAGATGGTCAAAAAAGAATGATAAAATAATTGAAAGAACATGCTTGGAATGGTGAAAAAGGTGAAAATTTGGTGACTCGTCATCTCCCCCATGACTAAATTTTTTCATGTCCTTATCCAATCTAAATAGATTTGACAGTAGAGAGTCTCCCATTTTTCAAATGCAACCATCCTACATGATTGTACTAGGAATCTTATTGACATTCCTATTTTCTCCCTTTATTATTGTAACTTGCAATGACACATATTGTTACTTGCACTTTATTTGATCTAGCATGAGTTATTTTGACAATCATCCTTTCCACACTCTACATATTCTTTCATGGAATCATATTACTTTCATCCAATCACTATAGAAATCATAAAATTAATGAATTAGGATTAACAATTATTTCTTCTCTTTGAAGAAGCTTATTCACCTTAGCATCATATACAACTCGAGCATGTTTTATCTTCATATTTTCCAACTTGATAGCCACTTCCTCCTTAGACTGGTTCTCTTGCAATCCAATTTAGCTATAGGTTTTATGCTATTACATGAACATTATTTTACATATGCTCTTTGTTCCATACAACAACATTGTAACAATCCATAGCAACACAACAACATTTTTCCATAGTAGCACTACCCATGAATGAAAATAGAGAACTGATCTACCCTTACTAAGCATGTTCTAGAATTTTCCTGGGAGTTATATTTGTTTTCACTCAATTATTTAATTACATGTTTTCCTACAGTTGTTTCATGAAACCAACTCACAAAATAGAGGAAAAGAGAGCTCAAAAACTTATAAATCAGCCTCTTCGAGGGGGAAACCTCCTTTACATTACATAAATGAACAATTCTTGGATGATACAAATGAAAAAACCTCCTTTCTATATATAGGAGTCCATGGGGTCACAATATAATCCTAGGCGATCTAACAATAATAATGTAAGGGCACAACAATAACAATAGTGTGCTATTTTGGCGCACAGTAATAACAATATGGGGACTATTGGGGTACAACAATAATAATAAGGGGGCTACACTAACAAAAATAAGGAAATACACTAGTAATATAGGGACCTAACATGCCCCTCTCCTTCAAAATAGTGTTGTCCTCAATGGTTGAGTAGTTCTGGATGCTTCTATTTAAAATTATCATCCTCCCATGTGGAATATTTAGTTGGTAAGTTCTTGCACTTGATGAGATACTCTATAATTGATCAATTTTTTAGTTTTCGAGTGCTTGTTTCCATGACTGATTTAGGTTCCAATATGATTTTTCCTTCCTCATCAAGTTCTAGCAATATTGTCAAAGTGAGATAAGCTTTGTACAATACTTTTAGCCAATTCAAACAATATTTCAGGAATGTTGAGATAAGTTTTAATGTAGTGCTTGTTTCCATGATTGATTTAGGTTCCAATATGATTTTTCCTTCCTTCGGTAATTTTTTAAAATCCTTGTCCTCCTAAGGGAGAGGCGGGAAATTCCGAAAGAATATTTTGTTTTAGTTGCGAATTGTTAAAAATATATAAGCGATCTTTTGATTCGGATTTATACAGGAACGCAACAAAATAAACACATAACCATAAATACAGAGATGCAGCGGAAATAACACTTCATTTCTTTAATATCAAAGAACAGAAATTTGCTTATGTATTTAATGGAAATAAAACTAGCTAGGCACCGGTAGCTATCTCTCGAGGAGAGATGTGGTACACATGCCTCTAAAATGAGTTAAAATGAGGCTCGAGGGCCTATTTATTATTGAGAAACAATGGAGAACCCTAAACATCCAAAAACCCAACCCTAGGAGATGAAGCACCAAAACTATGGGCCCCGTTTGGGTAAATTGGTGTTTCAACTTCCCAGGGACGTAACTTTGGCATACTATCTCTGTTTGATGCACATGATACATCATTAGAAATATCTATCCGAGGAATACAAATTTCACCACGAATATCATTTCGAAACAGAATGGTATAGAATGATATTTTCTGGAGGCGCGATGCCCAAAAAACGTCGTTTAGGGCCTCAAAACGGCTCCGAAAGTTTAGGACCCGAAAAACTGCTAAAAATAGTAAGTTGTGCCGAAAATAAAAAACTGAAAGAGACAATGGTGGGGCCCCAAGTGGAATAGGTGGGTGGCCACCAATATCCACCTGGATCATCTTTGTACCATACGGAATAAATTTTCCAACTAAATGTATCAAATGTATTGGGATCTTGCTGCACCTTTTGAATGAGTGTCCACACTTCTTCGTCATTCTTCCATTCCTCCCTTGCTTTAGTTATCCACTCTGGTTGGATAATAGAAATGGCACAACACAATGCTTCTACATCCTCATCCTTTCTTGAGAGTGCATCTGCAACAACATTAAGCTTCCTTTTTTTGTAGATGATTTCAAAGTCATAACCCAACATCTTTGTGACCCAATTTTCTACTCTTTTGAATATAGTCTTTGTTCCAAAAAGTATTTAAGACTATCATGATCATTTTTTACCATGAATTGTCTTCCCATTACGTAAGGTTGCCATTTATTTAGTGCATGTAGTATTGCCAACATTTCCTTCTCATAAATAGCTTTCTGTAAATACTTTCCTTTGATTGGAAAACTTTCAAAATAAATGGGTCTTCCTTCTTGCATTAAAACAACACTAATTCCATTTCCTAAGGCATCACATTCCACAATAAAGGTTTTTGTGAAGTTTGGCATAACTAAGACTAATGCTTTTCACATTGCATGTTTAAGATGTTAAAAGGCCTTAGTTGCTTCAGGAGTCCATGAAAATGCATCTTTCTTCAATAATATTGTTAGAGGTGTTGATATTCTCCCATTATTATTAACAAACTTTTTATAAAACCCTACTAACCCGATAAATCCTCGCAACTTCTTTATGGTTATGGAGACTTTCCATTCCTTATTGGATTTAATTTTGTTAGGTTCTACCTGAACACCCTCCTAAGATACAATATGACCCATATATTCCACCTCTAGTACTCCAAAGAAACATTTGGATATTTTTTCATATAATTGTTTCTCCTCCAATAGTTTGAGCACCTTGTCTGCATGTTGAACATGATCCTTCCAAGACCTATTGTAGATTAGTATATCATCGAAAAAATAATAACACCAATTCTCTAAGGAAGGGTTGGAAAATGGAATTTATCAATCCTTGAAATGTAGAAGGTGCATTGGTAAGGCCAAAGGACATGACCAAAATTCATAATTACCCTCATGAGTTCGAAATTTTTTCAGAATGTCTTCAGTCTTCATTCTAATTTGATGATATCCTGAATGGAGATCCAACTTGGTGAAATAAATTGCTCCAAGTAATTCATCCAATAATTACTCAATCACATGAATGGGGAATTTATCTTTAATATTAATCTTATTGAGCTCCCTATAATCCGGACACATGTGCCATGATCCATCCTTCATGTGCACCAATACTACTAGAGCAAAGAAAGAAATTTGACTAGGTTTAATTATACGAGCCTCTAGCATTTCTGCAATCATATGCTCATTTATTCTCTTTTGGATCAAATGAATAACATGATCATGATTACAAACAGGTGGGAGTGCTTTCGGAGTTTCAAACACCTTGGAATGATTGTCCAAGACTTTTTGGAGATCTGGAGAAATAAATGATTTTGATGTTGGAACTTCTAGTGAGTAGAATTGTGCAATTACACCTCATTGTTATTTCTTCAGAAGCTTTTTCATGGCATTAGAGCTTATTATCCTTCCTGGCTTCCTTGTAATACCCCGTAATTCAACTTCCTTTCCTTCTGAAAAAAATTTCAAGAAAATTTCTTGAAAATTAAAAGCTATCACCCCAAAGATTGTAACCATTGTACTCCTAGTACAACATCAGTACCACCCATTGGCATGGAAAGAATTAGACTATTTAATACATATTACCCCATGGCTAGCTTGATATTATGGCACTTTCCAGAGAAATTTATAGTTTCTCCATTTCCCATCATCACTTGAAAATTTGGTGTTGGGTATAGGAAGAAATTAAATTCCTTGGCTACCTTAAAATTAATAAAATTATGGGTACTACCCGAATCAATAAGCACTATTACATTTTTCTTCTTGATATGTCCTTCTATCTTGAGAGTTTGAGTAGTGGTAATTCCTGCCAATGCATGACATGATATGGTCAGATTCATTTCTTCTTCCTCTAGGGTTGGTTTGTGGTGTATATCCTCTTCTTCTGAAGTTTCTTGTTCCTTTTCTTCCTCCTCTTCACAATCTATGTAAAATTATTTCTTCTCAACACACTTATCACCTTTAGTGTATTTTCTATCACAGATATAACAAATCATTTTCACTATTTTTTTTTTCAACTTTTGTGGTGTCAACATTGTAGGTTGTGGAAGTCTAGGAGTAGCAACACTTATGTCTTTACAGTTGTGAGTGGCAGGCTTCCTTGTCATCATAATTTTGCTTTGAATTTTTCTTGCAAGCCTGAATGCCTTCTCCAATGTATCAGATTCCCAAAGGAGAACCTCATGTTGGATGTTATCATTTAAAGTCCTTATGGAAACATTAATTCTTGTGTTCCTCTGGAATATCAGTTACCCTTATATTCAATTTTTGGAAGTCCTCAATGTGATCCATCATTGAACCCTTTTTTTTGAGATTTATCAATTGGCTAAAGAAGGTGTTTCTCTTTTTATCATAATAATGTGCTATCATTTCCTACATAAAAATTGACCAAGTGACAATTTTTATATGAGATAAAAGCCATCGATACCATAAAAATGTATTTTATGCTAAATATAAAGTTGCAATGCGTACATTTTGTGTTTTTTCCACATTATGGAGACCAAAATATTTCTCCATCTATAGTCTCTATGTTACGGGATCCTTGCCATCAAACTTCCTCATATCGATCTTTGGAATTTGGTGTGTATTCAATCTAACATTAGAGCCTATGAAATCATGATTAACATTTATTTTTTTCTCATCATGACTTTCCTCTAATACCTTTTCACCATTAGGAATCATTTCTTGTATCAACTTTTTCAAACCTTCCTTCAAACCTTCCATGTCTTCTTTTAGATCATTCTTCATGTCTTACATGTTACCTTTCATTTTTTCAGTGATCTTAGCTTTCATTTCATCCATCTTATCTTCCATTCCATTCTTCAAATCATCCATCTTAGCTTCCATGCCATTCATCTTAGCATCCATGCCTTTCTTCAAACCATCCATTTTAGCTTCCATTTCATTTGTTGTTACGCTTTGTGAGACTGAAATTCGTTGCACTTGTTCTCGTAATTTTGATATATCATGTTGCACTTCTTCCTCTTCATGGGTCATAGTAGCACCTTCTGAGGGCTTAATGGGTGTCGAATTATTTTTATGGGGCATTTTAAAACCCAATACTAATATCTATGCTTCAATATGCCCTTGGAATCACTTTAATCTAATTTTTCAAACAAGACTTATGAATTTTTTTAAAAATACACACATTTTTGTTTATTTTGAGGATCTCAATATTGAAATTGATGTATCTCTGTAATTTCAGATCCTGATATTTTATCCTTGGTCTTGTAGTATCCCTCTAATTCTTCTTTCCAATGCCATAGGTCCGACATGATTTGGATTATTCAAGGAAAAGTTATATTGAATCTCCCACAATGACCTAATTATGGACTGCTTCAGTAGAGGGAATTTGTACAACACGCTATGTGTCATTTTTTCCTCCTCCGGTTCTGAAATCGATACACAAGAAAACATAGTCCATGCAATTTCAGCCACCTTTTATAGAATTCCAATCCGATGCTCCGAAATATATTTATGATGATTTTCCCAAGGCCATATCTTTGAGATGAAATTTAGAAGCCTGCAAAAACCTTTACTTCCACAGATCATATCTTTGAAAATATTTCACACCAAGATCTAAAATTTGTACACAAAGTTCCTTCAGATTTCTGCGCAAATGGGTTTTTTTCTTTTAGCTTCTTAACCTTCATAGAAAGAAATTTATAGATAAAATTCCATGATGACCTGTTTGAAGTTGCGAAACCCTAAAATCCAAAGCTCTGATACCAAATGTTATGAAATCAACTCACAAAATAGAAGAAAATAGAGATCAATGACTTATAAATCAACCTCTTCGAGGGGGAAACCTCCTTGAAATTACATAAATGAACAATTCTTGGATGATACAAATGAAAAAAAATGCATTTCTATATATAGGAGTCCATGGGGTCACAATATAATCCTAACCGACCTAACAATAATAATGTAAGGGCACAACAATAAAAATAGTGGGCTATTATGGGGCACAATAATAACAATATGGGGACTACAGTGTTACAACAACAATAATAAGGGGTCTACAGTAACAAAAATAAGGGAATACACTAGTAATATAGGGACCTAACAAGTTTCCAATAGAGTCAAAGGATAAGGGAATTCCAAATCATAAAATAATGAGTTAAATAAATACAACATCAAATGATATCTCACCTCAAATCAATGTACTCAATGCAAGGAGAATGGATAAATGAGTTCTCGTTTAATTTAGACAAACCCTTCAAAAAGTTTTTTGCAAATGAAAAATATGATATAGGTGTAGCAACAAGCTTCATTAATAAATTTCTTAAAAATTGTAGCTTGGCTTGCCATGAAATTTTATGACAATGTTTTTTACTATTTTGATTCCCTCCCACAATGAAAATTAGATCCATCTAATGCATAGATATCAAGTCATACGAAAAGTTGTTGTAAGTTGTGATGTTAAATTTCTAAAATAATATAAACTAGGTTTGGTTGAAATTTATGGGTTTTTTCATCTTATCTTAATACTTCTCTCCTCCAAATTTCACGGCCATCCAAGACATGATTTTGAAGATACCCTCAAACCCATTTCTACATTTTTATTTTATAGGAACAGAGGTAGGAATTTTTGATGTTACACTCCACATGTAATGATGGACACTCTGGGAGCAACTCACCATCTCTTTCTTCTAACAGTTGTGATGCATATGGCACAATTATTAACAAGGAAGAATTTACAAGGTACTCAAAATCATACAACAAATTTCATAATGTCTCTAACAACCAAGAGTCATGTCATTTTCATTTATTTTTTCATTCTTTGTTTCCATGTGACATACATGGCATTTTCCATAGTAAATGACTTTATGCTACAAAAGTTGCCAAATGAATCTTAAGTTGTACCATGAGCATAGAAACACTTCACCACCACTCTATTGCACATTCACTTACAGTCAAGTAATATGTGGTTCTTAGCATATCATCCAAGGAATACTCTTAATTGTTATCCACAACACTTGCACTAGCTCATGTTATATTTTCATACTCAAATACAAGTGAGGGTCCTCCCATAGCAATGATGTCCTGAGCACCTGTAGTAACCTATATTTTGTATTGTAGTGTATGATCAAGTGTTAACAAATTCACCCACTTAGAAGCTAAAAATTTTAGTTCATTGAGGCTTCTATAAAAAAATCCTCTGCTAAAGAAAATAATAATGTCTTGTAGGGAAAAGTGAGTGTGTTTTAAGATAATATATGCCTTAAAATGGGGGTACATGCACACATGATTTTTTTTAATTTCTTTTATCAAATACATGAATAAAACAAGTAATGGATGATGGTATAAAGTATGAAGGTTGAAACATATTGGAAATTTTCAAAGTAAGATGAATAGGAACAAGTGAGTGCTTATAATGGTTTTCTTATCATTATTTCTTTATTTCTATCAAATCAAAAGGTTTCATGTTGATTTTCACCTCAGGTTTTACATTTATGCTGATGATGATGCTAAATTTAAAATTGAGACCGATGTACCATGGAGTTGATCCAAAACAAAGCACTATAACTGATGCTAATTGCTAAAGCATGTGATGATGGTAATTGTTGATGATAAATTTGAGTCTAAAACTGATCCAAGTTAGGAAGGTGTTGATGCACAATGGTTGTATAATGTTGTTGATTGATAAAGACTATTTGTAGAGAGATAAATGCTAAATTTTGAAGCCAACTATGTGGTCTTGATCACTATCGAGGCATTGTAGTGGTGGATATAGAGACTGCTAGGTACTAGAAAAATGGGTGAAAGAGTATTGTTTAATTTCCATAATATTTATTTTCATTATACCATGGTATGTAGCACTACTTTATGAAAAGTTTCTCTTCCATCAAAGTTTCTACAAAACATCTCATGAGAAGTCTAGGTCAACAATTCATAATCTCAATAACCTTATTATAAATAAAAGTGACTTGAATGAAATGGTATATAATAGGGATGAAAAGAGGATATTAAATAGGGGAAGAGGATGACAAAATATGTATTCCCAAGATGAACCAATTATCTATGTCTTTTCCTCTCAAAGGCTTACCATTATCCAAGTATATACACAAGCCTCCTTATATGAGGAAAGAAAATAACCTACACTAAGGGTCCCACTTCCATAAAAACCTCTTTATTTTCTAAAAGATAAAACTCTAAAGCATAATACTTGAAGGATCTTAAAGCCATCATTCGAAAGCTAATGTGTATTCTTCCTAGCTTTAAATCTCATGAAAATTGTTTCATAATGTTACCCAGAACCTTCAATTGGAGTGATTTATATGTGTGCCAATGTGCCCCCATCTCTCTTACTGGACATATCCCCAGTGCGAACAAGCTTGTTCAGTACCCTTACGGGTTTTCCTTAGTACCATATAAGCATAGCCCCACCACCAACAGGCCTATTCAGTACCCTAATGGGTTTACTTCTACTTCCCGATACTTCCTTTTATTATTCATTTATTTTCTTTATGTTTATTTTTTTTAAATATATTCCACTCAAAATATTTGAAATAATTTATGCTTGCTCATTGTAAGTTTTTAGAGCGTAAGAAAGTTGGGTGGTATGAGATTATTTTATATTTTCTAGGCACATAACTCATTATTCAAGTTTAACCCATGGGTGACACTGTTCAAAATAGTTCTAAATCTTAGCTAGTTAATGTGTAGTGAAATTAAGAATTTGGGATAATAACTAAAAGGTCCCTATAGTCAATCATACTAGAGTTCTTGTAAAATCCTCTGGATGTTGTACAAGAAGGGTCTAGTTTAATTATCAGTTAAATTACTTGTCATTAAATTTTCAAACCCTAGGTTCGTGAACTTATGAATTATACTTGCACAATATATAGTAGGAATGAAATTAAATTTCAAAAGGAAATTCTAATCTATTGAAATAAATTACAATATTGAAATAAAACATATTTATGAAAAATGTTTAAGATGAGTATGCACACACTTTCTTTTTCAAAAATATCATATTCAAAACTTGGAAAAAAAAAATTAATCTATGAAAATGAAATGACAATTTACATGAAAATAAACTTACTTTATTGACATGAAAATAAATCTATTCTAATGACATGAAAGTAAATCTATTCTAATGCCTATAAATTAAAGACTTGAAAGTAAATTTAATCTAGAAAGCAACACATCTTATACTAAGAAATCATTTAATTATTAATCTATGAAATTTAAAGGCAACCTATTTAGAAAGAAGTGAGAGATCAATTGAAATTACTAATGTGTGCATTGTCAAATTAGAATCATTTATGATGGTCTATGAATCTAAAAATAAAAAAATTGAAAATAAATGAGCCTATGACATGAAAGCAATAATGTTTGACCTACAAAAGAACAAAATTGGAATGAGCATAAAACAATGTAAACAATGCATCTAATTAAAATACTTAAAATGAATCATAAAAGAAATTAATCAATCTTAAAAAATATTAAACATTAAAATGCATCGCATACTCATTAGGTGGTCATTCTAAAGTGCATGAGAGATAGAAAGTTGAGAAAACTATTGATCAAACACCAACCCTATCAAAGTGAAGTACAATAGTATTCATTATATCAATCATAAGCATAGTGTGAGTCCTTAACATCCTAAACTCTACATTGAAGCATGAGCATAACTCCAAAAAATTTCACACCTTTAAGTGGAGAAGTCACTCATATTTATACAAAAAATAAGATAACTAATTCATAAATTTAAATCCACAAATCTCTCCTAGATTCTCAATATCGCATGTGGTTACAACCACGTATTAACATACATCTAGAAAATAGCATCTCTTCACATCCTCTCACAAATCTCTCATATCTTTGATAGGAGACACTTATGAAGACTTCCATGATTATTCTCCATGAAATATGTTTGATCAATGATATCAAATTTTCAAGAGTTTGAAGAGGAAATTCGAGTTTGATTCTTAGAAGCCAAAAATAGTTATTCTCGAATCTTCAAATATACCTTCACATATCATAAAAATTATCCAACTTTTATATATAAGTGAATAAATGTTATTTTTATAATATTTATCCATAAGTTCACTCAAACTACCAAAATAAATGTATTGGAAAACAATGTGTTTAAAATCATATTTAATTATGACGATGGTCTTAGTGCATTGTTATGGAGTTGTGAAATATGGAAAATTCTTCAGCAAAGTGAAATAAAAGAGGGTATGAATGAAATTTTGGAGACACGACAACCAAATCTCGTGTATTCTTGTATGACAATACTTCAATGACTTTCATAAATTCAATAGCATCATGGACCTAATCTATGCCTTGTCCAAGTTTTAGGCCTCACTGATGAGGAATACATCTCTTTCTCTGCCAAGTTTAGTGAAGGTTAGAGATGCAATAGGTAGTGAAGATTAGAGATGCAAGAAGCTATAATCAATAAAACTAAGAGAAGAAACTACTTTAATTAAAAAGAAACGTGGTTATATCTCATTCCAGCGAGCAATTTCAAAAATTTCATATGTGAAGTGAATTCTTAAGTGTAGTTTTCTGGATTATCAAGAAGGAATCAACCTCTTACTACCATTTAGAAATTAACATAATATGCTTTGTTGTGCCTATGACACCTTGTTTTAAGCATCGTTTTCTTTTAATTCTTGTTTTCAAATTTGCCCTTTCATCTATTCCACCTTGAAATATAATTTATAATATTGTAATTCACTTTATTATTGATGTCCAAACTTTTTGTCACATCCTTGAATTTACACAATACATAATAGCAACTATAATAATATAAATATACTATCCCAAATAGTTATATATCTTCCCAAATGGGCGCATCCCAAACTTACAACAAAAAATATATTTATAAAAAAAAATATTCTTAACGTATATGGATAGGAAAAAGCCCTAACCTAGTATTACCCTTATAAATTACATGGAAAAGAGTCATTCCTTCTCACCTTGATTGATTGATAGAAATATAACTTAAGTCCATCATAGTAAAATGTGAGACAAGGAAAAAGTAAACCAACTCTAAAACAAACAATATTTGAAATTTGATTAAAAATGTTTTCTCTCCTAAAACCTATACTTGTAAAATGAAATGAATATTGTTTGCAAATTTTCTCGTGAACTCATTAAACCCAAATACACCCCACACTACTCTCATCACACCACTCACTAATGTCTCTGTTAATACAACCACATACACCCTCGACACGATCATCACATTGAAAGAATGATTTACTAAGGATAAATCTTCATTTCGTCAACTAAATGCATGAAGGTGGAGTATAGTGCTAGGTATTAATAATAACGGGAAGAGAGATGAAATTCCCTTTTAATACAAAAATAGAAATAATATAAGGAACACAAGTTCAATTATGAATTAGGTAATATTTTATTTTGTTCTTGTAAAACACAATCTTGATAGAGTTTACAATATGTGTTATTGTTCCATTTTACATTTGATGAAATATCATGTCCAAAGTTGTGGGTCATATTGGTACTTTTAATATAGTGATAAATTAATAGAGGTATCTGTACTGGTTCAAATTGCAAAAAATGCAATAAGGATAATTAGAAGACAATCTTGATAGAGGTTTACAATTTGTGTTATACTTTCATTTTACATTTGAAGAAATATCATGTTCAAAATTGTGGGTCATATTGGTACTTTTAATATAGTGATAAATTAATAGAGGTATCTGTACTAGTTGAAAATGAAAAAAATGCATAAATAGAAGAAGGATGATTGGATATGGTTTTGCAAAAACCAAATCAAGATATAATTAATTATGTGTGTGGACCTATTTAATATGATGTGCATTTTCATGCTTTACAGAAAGACTAATTTAAAGAAAAGACAATATGAGACAATCATATTCTTTCGTTAGATTTTAGATTTTGAATGGATTCGAATAAATTTTGAGATACCAAACACCAACATGTCAAATAGGGATAGCAAATTTCTATGCGCCTTTTGGAGTATACATTAGAAAATGATTGAAATCACATTGAAAACATTTAGATTGGAAACTATTTCATTTGAAGAAATAGCTCTGGGAGCAACTCTTAGACCTATATAATCTTATTCAAGATTGAAATATTAATATATCCAAGATTAAATCACTAAAATTGTGGAGACTAGAGCTCCTTAGAAACCACTTAACTAGAGATAATAGTCTTTACCGAAACCCTTGTTAAAAACTATTTCAGAATCATCTGGCATCCACTAAGCAGGAAATTATTAGGGTTAAGTGGTAGTATAAAGATTTTGTCTCCACGTCCCCATACGACACCTGAAAGGAAAAGAGAATAAGGCACAAAGTGAGGCTCTGAGCTGCATGCAACCGCAAACAAAAATTACAGCGTGATCCACGCGGAAACTGCATGAATTGCATCTCTGCCACAAACAACAGAACATCGCGACCACGCTTCCCACACAAACATATTTCTGTGGTAACTAAGAATCCTCCGTATAACCCGCCCTCATGGGCTGTCGGACTGGTCTTACACGCATCAAATTGTTGCGTACCACCCATCCATAAGGAAAAAGAAATTGAAAGTATCACTTTTAAAGCATGGTACGATTTTTTACTCTTTCTACGACATTTCAATTTAATCTCTCCAGAAAACTACGTCCATTAATATATTCTCGGCAGAGCCTCTACATCCGTTGACTTAATATATTCTGGACAGAGACTGTTAGTAACTCATTTTAGCTGGCATGAAAATGATAATAATCAGTTGAATATTTAATTTTTTTAATTGAAGAAATTAGGTGGAGAGTAGCACTCAAGCATATATTGTATTGTGTTGAGATTGGATAAAGATGGAATAATAAGAGAAAAAAAAAGAACATTTTCAAAACAATAATAAATTCAATATATAGTATTTAGGCATTAATAATTTAAATATTCTATTAATGTGGTTTTAAATATTAATAATATTTAAATTTAAATAAATATCTTTCAAACTAATCATATCATAATGATTTAATTAATATTTTGAATCATCTAATATGATTCATCATTAGATTTAAATTGTTTTTACAATATTACATAATACCATTTTCAAAAATAACACAGTTGTGAGTTGAGGAAATAACACAGTTGTGAGTTGTGTTCCACTGTGTTGATAACATTTAAGTTTATGTTGTTTTTGCATTATTACGTCGTACGGTTTTCGAAGAATTACACAGTAGCTTCATCGAGATGGATATAATTAGGTTAGATTCATTTTTAAATTCAATTTTAATTTTAGTTTTCTATTATATTTGAGAAATCATCTAATAACATGAGATGACCATTTTGGAATAAATGTTTTTGACTCAATTGTGATAAAAAAATATCAACTCGCTTGCAGCCATGGAGTCTTCTTCCACAGTAGGTTAATGGTTAACTATGCTTGGGATTTTATAATGTTTTGTTTTATCTACAAATGTTGCATTCAGGTAAAACCCAGGATTTTGTTATGAATTATAAATTCTTAAAAGCCAATACATAATTTAACCTCTTATTTCAAAACCTGTATTTTGCCTAGTCATCTCTCACATAATATATTAATACAAATTAAACCCTTTCTTTTCCTTTTATTAGTACATATGAGAGCAAATAGCAAATATAGGTCATTAGTACAAAGATAATTTGTATATCACCCAACAATTATTTGGTAGCTTAACTTAATAAGTCTCTCTTTTTTTTTCAACTAAATGTTAAAACTTAACACTTTTGTAAAATTTATTTTTTATTGGGAATTTTTTTTGTTTTTTGTTTTTAAGGTAAGCTTTAAGATGTTACTTTTCAATTGAGAAACTAGACCGAGGGGCATCCAAGTTGTCAAGGTAACCACACTAGTCCTTAACATGGTTGGATTTTTGCCCACTAAGTTTAAGCCGTCAAAATCACCACATGAGCCCTTAACATGGATGGATTTTTTTCCACTGAGTTTCCAATTGAAAATTACACCCCATCATCCTCTATTATAATTAATTATATTTATTTAGATGTAATTTTAATAAGTGATATATTGTGTTTATATTTATAGTTATAGGGATGTCTATTTTGGAATAGACATTTCAACATTTAATTTAATTATCAATAATTATTAGGTAATTATTAGGTGGATGGTAAGGATTTATTTTCCAAGTGGATAGTGGGGATTTATTTTCCATGGAATATTCTAGAATATTCCATGTAGTAATCACTACTCAAAGGTTGAGATTTATCTTAAAAGTAGTTATGTATTTTCTTCCTTTTTAATGAAATTGATTAATTAAAAGAAAAATGTTATAAGGGTATGTGTCATGTGAACATGAGTCTCTTTTTTTTGGGCATTGGTCCATTGTATTGTAAGTAGTTATTTTTGGGGCATATGGTATCAGTGACACATCGTATTGGTCCATGGTATTGTGGCAAATCCTATTTACACTTTAAACATATCCATGGTAAAGTGGTCACGAATCTCCATGATTAAAAAACTTGTTACATGTTTGTTATAAACGTCTGTGTTTAAATCATATATTAAGTCATCTTATAATTAATAATAATAATAATCTAAAATAATTTTATAATTTAGTTAATATTTATCATTTTTTTTTAATCTTGAAAATATGAGATGCATAATGAGGTAAGTGTTTTGATCCCTATACCTATTTGCAAACCATTTAATTTATTTAGTTTCCCTAATTATGCTAATATGTATGTCTATTTTGGAATAAGGATTCCATAATCTTAAATGAGTTATGGTCATGGTCACGGCCAATGATATTGTAACAAATTCTATTTATAGACTAAGAGTCTCCACGGAAAAGTGTGGATAAATATCCATGGATAATTATATTTTTCCATGTTTTCTTAAATATATATTATTATGGGGTCAATTCCTGTAGTTGATTATTAATTAATTTGAATTTTAATGCAAGAAAAATAAAATTCACTTTTTCCTACAAGTTCGAAAGTTCCAACTTCTCTACTTCTAGGATGTTAATGCACTAATGACATCAAGGTGCTCATATGCTTTTTCTCCTTTTTAGTTGTATATGGTTGTCATTAAAACTCAGAGGAATACCTATGCTTGTAGTGAATTCTTCCCTTCCTCAATTGTTTAAAACCCCATAAAACCAATTGCTTCCTTCATATGATAGGTTTCCACTATCTACCATTCATTTTGAATTCCTACATTCAAATTGGAATTACACAAATAATACAAATACAATCATATAATGAAAACTTCATTTTATTAATACAATATGTACATGCATTTACTTAGAACCTCTCCTTCTTCTATATGGCCTCAATTCACATTCATTAGGTCATCCTCACTTCTCACACTTACTCTCTTCTTATTTCCCATAGGATTATAAAATTTAGAAACATCATAGATTTTCTAGATCCTAAAATCACTCCATAAAAAAATTCAAAAATTAGATTTTCTAAATCCCAAATCGCTCAAGCTATCTCTAGAATCACTCCATAAATCTCCCTTAAATCTCTTGTGCTTTCGATGCTAATTAAAAAAACTAGAATTATTTACAATAATGAATTAGAATTCCTTCTCTATGTCAAAACCTCCTTTTGAGCTTTCTCCCCAAAAGGCTTTGATAGTTTACAAAGCGAGGATACTCCTACATCATAATCCCAAAGTAGAATAAATTATAACCTCATGGCCATAAGCTTTTGATGTAACAATCTTCCCGGATCCTAAACCTTGTATTGTAGTTGATCATCCATTTCTTTATGTTGTTTTTCTTCTCCTCTTATTAAGTTATTTTCAATTCCGCGGGCCTCCAAATTCTATGCTAGAGTTTTCCACTTGTCTTGTTGATGAAATCTTATACAGTCACTTGGTTTATGTTATTGACTGATCTTATCGCTTCATTATTCCTTTTCTTAGGCATTTTCTCCATCAATATTCTGATCTCATCAACCATTTTCTCTTAATTATCCTCTTACTAGTACATACTACTACCTTTTTGTTGAAATTTGTTGTTGTGGTTTTGCACTAACTTTGGCACTTTCTATTCATTTATGCCATTGTTCTATGGAAATTTAATTTACTCCTAAAAATCAGTTGATTTTTCACACTCTATTAAGCCCTCATAGCCTTTATCTCTTACCATCAATTTCTCTAAAAATCCCATCTCTTCCTCAAAATCTCTAAACATTTGATTTGAATGTTGTACTTTAGGCTTACTTTTATCTTCAGGAAATAGTTTAGATTCTATTTCTTTAATCACATTTTCATGTTCATCAACACTTCCCACAACCTTAAATTAATTTGAAAATTAAAATTTACCTATGGTTCTTTAGATGTTGTGAGAATCCCTTCATTCCTAGGCACTTGTGAACATGTTTCATCTCTGGCTATAATCTTTTCTCTTCGCTCAGGTCCAATCAAAAAATTTTCCAACAACTCTAACTCCTCATATTCATTATAATTTCATATAAATTCTTCTTCTCCTCTTTATTTTAGTTTTCTACATGAGCCAACTTCATTACTGCGATTGTCCTCTCAAAATTACCTTCTTCAATTGTGTATGACCCTTCCTACGATAAATCTCATGAGCCCGTGTTGTCTCATCTTCCTGCTGAATAGAAGTTATTTTTTTTATATTCTTCTTTATCTCTGTGACAATTTTCAATGGTTTTTCATCATCTTCTAAGAATACAATCATACACAAATTGGTAGTTTCAAAAAAACAAGTATTTTTAGCCTTATTTAATTCATATGTCATCAAATATTCCTCATGTTTCTTTGAACTTCCCATATAGTACTTGAGTCTCTCAACTAGTCTCTTATTAGCATCATATTCACTTTCGATAAGTAGTAATTCTTGTTGACATTCAAAGAAGTGAACTTCCCCTTCAATAGTTATCATCTGCTTCATGGGGGCTTCACTCAATCATCTTGTGAAATATCACGTGCATTCGTGGCACACTAAATAATACCCTTAATTTTTCTACATTTTGGAAAATAACTCTAAAAATCGCATTATTTAACCCCCTACCAATACAAACCCAATACAACTTCCCAATTTAAGAAACCCCTACTTTCACTAGATATTGTAGGTGTCCATTTTTTCATTAACATTTTTTTATACCCCTTTATATTTTTTCATTAACTTAAATGACCTCCATTTTTCATACCTGCCAATGTAAAAACCCTTTACCCCCATTATATGTGCAATATATTATGTCATTTTTTTCTCAATATATATTCCCCAATATGAACCCACGTGGTATGGTATTTCTCCCCCACTAAAGCCCCTACGATCTGCTTTAACTCACCTCCTCTGAGATTTTCACCTCTTTATTGCGCGTTTGTCTTTTTCCCAGTCTCACTTCCAACAAATTCCACTTAAATATATTCTATAGATTCCATCTATATCCATGGTCTTCCCCATATTTTTGTAGTATCTCACTCATCACCACGAGCTATCCTTTCATAGAAATCATTTATCTATCAAGTTTAACATGACTTGATCTCCTATGCTTTCCTTTGGAAAATTTCTTATGACCATCAATATTCATACTCATCTTTCCTCATTGAGCTTCCTCTTATTCATTTTAAGTGGTATTCAAGCTTCTATAACAAACTGACTACATTATCCTATCACTAAATACTTTAATGATATTTCCCATGGCCTAGTCTTCTATGGTTTTCCTACTGATTCCATCCCTTGTAACATTCTCTATAGCACTCCTTACTCCTCCAGATTAGGCATTCAAATTTCCCACTTCTTCTTTTCGACCCTCTGTTTTTATTTATTTATTTATTTATTTATTTATTTATTTATTTATAGTGGGATCGACAACTGGGGCAACCTCGGGACTCGCGTTACACGGGGTCAATTCTGACCGCTACCACTATACCCACTGGGAGCATGCACCCGCCCCTCTCCACAGCTCCACTTTAGTCCGGGGGATTTGAACTCGTGACCTCCTGTCGGGCTCGCCTTACAAACGAACTTCACCGCATTCCAATTACCAACTCACCTACCCCCGTGGGGCTATTCTTTTCGACCCTCTGTTGGAATGGTTCATTTCCATAATTTTCCAAGAACTTAATTTTTTCTTAATTACAGTAATTCTAGTGTAAACATATGTACCTCTGCTACTTGTAATCAATATTTTACTTTGGAATTTTATTAAAAATACAAGGCCACTTTACCTTTGTGTTAAACTTCAGGTGGAAATGCTCAATTTTGTTATGATTTCTTCCATATTTTTTTGACTCCATTTTTTTAGCCCTTCCAATGTCCTTTGACATCCTTAGAACATTCTTATTTCATATTTTCTTATCAATCTCAGCTTTTTTTAATTTCATCTAAGTATATCTCCTTTTTTTACTTTCATCTAAGTATATCTCCTTCCATTGAACTTCATTGTTCTTTCTGTATATAACCTCAGTTCATATATTGATCAATATAAATTTCAAATGAAAAAATTTACTTCAATTAGATTTATCAAAACTTTAATGTTGGAAGCTCTAAATTTCCTCAAAATAGTGTGTCACTATTATGATTTCCTTTCCTAGAGAGCTTACTACCTCCAATACAATTCAATACAATAAAATTCACTTTTCCCTACAAGTTCCAACTTCTCTAATCCTGGGATTTCAATGTGCTATTGACATCAAGGTTTGCATACACCTTTTCTCCTTTTTCAGCTATAGATGGCTATCAGTAAAACTCACACAAATATCTATGCATGTACTCAATTATTCCCTTACTCAATTTCCTCAAATCCCATAATAGGAATTGCTTCCTTCATAAAATAGATTTCGACTATCCACCATTCATTCTTAATCCATAAATTCAAATTAAAATGAAAAAAATCATGAAGAGGCAATGATGTAATGAAAACTTCATTTCATCAACATAATTTGTACATACATATACTAAGAGCCTCCCCTTCCTCTCTATGGCCTTCTTTCACATTCAATTGGGCATCCTCTCTTTTCCTCACATTTACTCTTTTTTTGTTTCTCGTAGACTTACAATAGATATAATTTTGAAACATCACAAATTTTCTAGATCCTAAAATAACTCTATAAATCTCTCCACAAATTAGGTTTTCTAAATCCTAAAATCACTCAAGCTATCCCTAGAATCACTCCATAAATCACCCTTAAATATCTCATGTTTTCTATGATATTAAAGAAACTATAATTATTTACAATAATGAATCAAAATTCCTTTTCTATGTTGAAACCCCCTTTGTAGCTTTGTCCCCAAAAATATTTAATAGCTTTGGAAGTCGAAATTATCCTAGATCAAAGTTCAGACAAAATAATTTAAAGATCCACATTGTAATTAGAAGAGATTAATAGTGTTCTCATATGCTAAATATTTACTTAATTTTAAATTTATATATTTGATTTATTATTTTTCTTTAAAATAAAATAACAACTTCTATTACACTCATGAGGTGTATACTAGTTAGTTTTAGTGGGTTTTAGTCACCACCATGTCTTAGGTTCAAACCTCATGGGGAGGGGTTGATAATAGAAGCCACTTTGGCGGTAGGATATACCTCATATTAGGTATGCTTGGAATCTGGATTTGGTATCTAATAATAAGATATAATGATATTCTTAGAATTTGGACTTGGAATCTAATAATCAAGTAGAATTAAGGGCTTATAATTTGCACATTTTATCTAATAATCAAGTAAAATTATATGATTGGAATTTGGACTCAGTGTCTAATAGTAAAGTGGAATAATATGCTCGACTCTAGGGTGTTGGACTAGATTCAAACATACCATTCCAAAGACCTCATTATATTGGTGATTCCAGAAACAATTAAATATATAATTGAAGGGTCTTCAACCCAAAATCAATTCCGTTCTCACTGACCTCTTCCTTCAAATTAGAGAAAATAAATATTTTGAATCAATGTGAAAAATGGAATTATTCAAAACATGGATGGATTTATTTATTAAAATTTCACCCTTGAATATCAATCCTAATTTGTGTGAGTTTTATTTTCATCCAAGTGGGATGAATGAAGGAGGATTATTCTCGAGGAATGTCATTAGGAAACTCCAATCAATTATCATTGCATTAAATCTCCATGATCTTGGTGGGATTTCGATTAAGATAACAAGTTGATATGAGTTTCAATGTAATTATAACGTGGTGATGAAGGAAAGATCATATTTGTACTTATGGATAGATCTTTATTCATCGTATAATGCCAACTATAGACTAGAATGTCTCATATCCACCATTATAGCTAGGTATGCTTTGCATTCTGCAATATTCTATCTCATCTTATTTTTTATTCAGAGGATTGTAGTGTTTCAAGCTTATCATCCTTAATCCTCAACAATCCATTAGCCATGGGGGAGAAACTTATTTTCCTTGTGGATTGGAATATCTACAAGACGCGATGACTTGCCTCTATATTTTAAATGATATTTTCCTAGCATAAGTTGTGGCTACAATCAATATTTTGGTTTGTTGGAGACATATCCTACATTAGGTGTAGGTTTAGAGAAATAATATACACCACCAATCAGAATATGTGATATATTTTAGTTCAATGGTGTCTAATAAATTAGAGGACAAGTTTTCATCTAGGTCCTTTTCCCCCTCTTACATCAGCCTTCTTGACCTGAATGTGCTAACTTTGGCTCTAAAATGTGAGGAATTTTCTAAAGCTCATGTAAACTTTCAATTAGGTTAATTTAAATGTTTTGTAAAATATGTAGAACCTTAAGTGTATTTTCCAAGATATATACTACCAAATATAATAAGGAAGCCCCTTTGTTTTTAATGGTTGTTTTGTTAGCATTAGATATAAATTGTTAGATTTTTCCATCTATCATAGTTTGATGGTGTCTTGGAAGTTAGAGATAAGTTTTCAACTAGATCTAATTTTACCCCACTTGCATAGGCTTTCCTCACTTGAATGTACCAACTTTGATTCTATAACATGAGAAATTTACTCAAGTTCATATAAACATTCAATAAGATTCATTTTGAGGTTTGGTAAAATATGCAATACCTTGAGGGTATTTTTCAAAATATATAGTACTAAATATAATAAGAAATCTCCTTTATTTTTTTATGGTTGTTTTGATAGAATTATATATAAATTATTATACTCAAAAAAATTTACATCCATATTGTTTATCTTTTCATTATACCTCAACTACAAGCTCAAACTATAAATTTTAATTAAATACATTTTTGTGTTCTTATTTTATTAGCATTAGATATAAATTTCTATACCTCTAAATTTTGACATCTATATTTTTTCTCTTGCTATTATACCTCCCCTACAATCCAGAATCATAAATAAAAATTTTCTAATATATATTAAAATAATCCCCATATTTTTCCTCTATTTTTACCTAGAAGTTTTCTACTGACTCTTATTCCTCTATTTTTTCCACTTTTGGGTCAATTAGGTTTACCAAGGTTCTTATGGGTTTTCTTCTGCCTTACTTAACTAAATTTTCATTTTACATGTAGGAAATAAATCCTCCTCCATATTCCTTATTGTGTCCCTCTAATTCTAATGTTTGGATCTCTTCATTAAAAACTTCTAGATTGTTCTTGATTAGCCTTTGATTTCCCTCTCTCTACTTTTATTAGATCCTCTTCCAATTATGGTTTTATTATCTAGCCAAAATTTAAATTCATGTACCTCCCTCTAAGTGTATTTATGGGTTAATATAATTATAAAATTGGTGAAATAAAATTGGGGTTGGATTACTATGATTTTGCAAGAAACTATTTTATCTCCTCCTAAGTGAATTTTTTCCCTCCTATGTTTTTGGTATTTTTGAAGTTATTCCTTTGTGTTTCCTAAACAAGAAGCATTTATTTCTAATTGTGCCTCCCCAATGTTAGAATGTTTCTAACATATCTTAGTAGTGTTGCATGGTGTTCATGAAATTTCCAAACCCTAATATACGGGTATTCCATAATTTCAAGATAGCTTGAATCCATTCCATTCATAGCTAGCCTTATGAACGAAATCTCAAGGTTTCATTATCATATTGTATTTCCATTATTGAACACCATTCCAACACATAATCATCTACATATTGATAAAACTAAGAAGGGTGTTTTGGTCACATCTTTTTGTAGTGGTAAGGAATTGGAATATGATCATTTTTGAGATTTTTCCTAACCCCCAACAAGTGGAACCATGACTATGATGATCCAAATTAAATAACTATTCATGAAAAAAATAGAGTGGGTGTCATCCTTTACATCTTTGAGCTGACAAAAAAGTTCCTTCACAAAAATAAGTGGTCATTCAATATTTTTTCCTATTTTAGTTAGTTGGGGTAAAAAATATAGCCACTTTCTCCACCAAATATCTTCATATTCATAAATAAAAATTATGATGAGTAATTGTACATGTTCCTTTCAGGTTTCTTTGGTGGTATGCACCAACTTGTTTCCTTCATCCATATCCACATTTCATTCTTATCTTGAAACCAAACTAGATAGGTATTTTCCAGTTTATTCAATATCATCTCTATTCCATAATTTTATACCCCATGGAATACTCTACTATGAATATCATTATCTACGCCATATCTTCCCAAATTAATTTTTATTCTAGTGCATTGGCTTGCACTATTGAATATACTATGTTTAGTGTTAACCATTCTCAAGGAATCCACTATGTTTGATATTCTCTTGGATTACATTATGCCTTTAAACAATTTCTCATCTAAAATATTGTTATCTATAATAGAAATTGTCATTTTATATAGTATATTTCTTATAATTTTGTTTTTATTCTTCTTTGATTTTTTTATTGGTTATCTCATTATCTTAATTATAATTATAATTATAGAGGAATTAACTTTTATAATTTGCTTTATGATTTAAGCATACTTGTATTTATGGTATTTCATCATTATACCATTTTATTATTAAATTTTCCTATTTTTGTATAATCTCTTCTTATTTATATAAATACTTATTATATATGATATCTATTTCAACATTTATTAATAAAAAAATATTAACCACTTCTCAACTTTTATTTTTTATAACCAAAATTTATATATTAATAAAAAAGTTTTAACCACTTCTCAACTTTTATTTTTTATAACCAAAATTTATAATATATTGAAATTCTTCTAAAATTATTTTAAACTAAATAACAAGAAAAATTCATTTTTGCATCTCATAATTTTAATTATAAACCGTGAATAAGTGTGGCGATCTTTATAAATCTTTCATTTCCAAAAATATTCCTAATTAAATTTTCGTGTTTCCTGGGTCTATCCCCATATTACCCACTACTTTTCCACATCTTTATTTATTTATTAAACCTTACCTTATTAGATATTTTATTATCCATCCGATAATATCTATCCATCCTTACCTCTAATGTGGACTAATCATTTGCTAAATCAAATCTTCCTTAAATAAATTATTTTCATAAAGTATTCCAGTAATTGCACTTCTATTTCTATCCCATTAGGGTGATTAGCTAGCTACCTTTTGATCTTTCATCAAGTCTTTTAATCCCTTTTATATCCGTATTTCCTTCCAATAGCTTTTGCTACTTGTCCATAATGCCAAGTGGGTCATGTATGCATTCCATTATAGTTGCCAAGTGGGTCATGTATGCATTTCATTATTGTTGCAGTGAATTTTTAAGTTAGGTCAAATATTTCAAAGAAAACTTCAGAGGTCACAGCTATGCTTAATGTCATCACGTATTGTACATTTATGACATGTTCTAGAGGTTGTAATTGTATATAGAAAGAATATTTTAGATTTTTCATGATAATGTTAAATTACTTTTAATAATTTAGGAAAAGTCTATGCTAAATGCGTATTCTATATGTTGTATTATCATGTTAGCCAACCTCCGTGTATTATGCTTATTGATTCGAGTGGAAGAATTATCTAAGCATTTCATGTGGTCCCTAGATGAGTGATGCAAATTTCTATGAATCTATTGGATTTGATTATTTTTCTTTCCTTTTAAAGGTTCTATTCAACATTTTATGAGGATTCAATATTTGAATTTTTGCTTTCATGTTCCTATGGTTTCGGACCAATACTGTCGGACTGGTCTTACACGCATCAAATTGTTGCGTACAGCCCATCCATAAGGGAAAAAAAATCGAAAGTATCACTTTTAAAGCATGGCAAGATTTTTTACCCTTTCGACAACATTTCAATTTAATATATCTCTTTAGAAAACTACGTCCATTAATATATTCTAGGCAGAGCCTTAACATCCGTTGATTTAATATATTGATTTAATATATTCTGGACAGAGATGGTTAGTAACTTATTATAGTTGGCATGAAAATGATAATAATCATCTAGTCTGGTTGCGTCGAATATGTTCATTTAAATGTAATTATTGCAGAAAAAATTCTATACAATAATAATAATTAGTTAAATATTTATTTTTTCCAATTAAAAAATCATTTTGGATTAACTCTCAAAAATGCATTGTGCCTAAATTGGATAGAGATTGGACTATAAGAAAAGTAAAAACAGCCTCAAAAGAATAATAAATTCAATATACAGCATCTATTCATTAATAATTTAAATACTTTACCATTATGATTTTAAAGTTGTGTTGAAAAAATATACCATCATTAATAAAAAATATTTATCTAAATAGTATTTAAATTTGCGTTCTTTTTGCAATAAGTTTCTTATTTAAGTTGTTTTTACAGTATGTTTTAGAAAAATTACACAGTTGTGAGTTGTGTTCCACTGTATCGATAACATTTACGTTTACGTTGTTTTTGCAATATTACGTCGTATGGTTTTCGAAAAATTACACAGTTGTTTCATCCAGATGGATATAATTAGGTTAGATTCATTTTTAATTATGAATCTGGTACAAGAGTCATTTTTAAATTCAATTTTAATTTTAGTTTTCTATTACTCTCATATTTGAGAAATCATCTAATAACATGAGATGACCATTTTGGAATGCAGCGAGGCAGCCTTAAACAGAAAATAAATGTTTTTGACTCATTGTTGATAAAAAAAAAAATTAACTCGCTTGCAACAATGGAGTCTTCTTCCACAGTAGGTTAATGATTAACTATGCTTAGGATTTTATCATGTTTTGTTTTATTTACAAATGTTACATTCACGATTTTGTTATGAATTATAAAATATTGAAAGCAAATAAATATTATTATTATTAAATTAAAAAAATAATTATTAATATTTGTGGTTAATAGTTTAATTCTAATGTCTAGTAAATGTAATTATAGTTTAATTTTTAATTGTAATTTTAATAATTTAATTATAGATAAGATTTGGTGGAGTTTCAAATCAGTTAATGTGGTTTATCATCATCATGATAAGGTGGAGAAACTAATCGATCTTGATGAATAAATAGAGAAACGCCATAGCCGTTAGGAACTAGCCATTAAGACTAGCAGTCACAAAGTTAGTTAATAATTGATTTTAAATAATAAATAAATTAATTAATTAAAAATTTTATTAAAAATGAGTTAAGAAAATTTTATATACTTTACTATTTAATTAAATATAATAAGAATTATAACAACAAAATTACCTAGCGCACAGTTGAGATTCTTAGCTTAATTTCCAACCATCATCACAGTTGAGATTCTTAGCATGTCTTTCAATTTCGATTGTCTGCCTTAATTTTCTATGGTGGAAGTGATCTACTTTGGCAACGACTTTGGAGTCTTCAATACAAGCATGGTGACAGGATTTTACACATGCTCAGGAAGAAGTGAGGTACGAGACCGACTATGTCTAATGTCCGCAGCATGCTCTAAGATTCTCTGCCTAATGGATCGACCTATTTCTCCAATATAGGGAATTTCACATGAACAAAGAATCATGTAAACCCCTTTCATGTCCTTAGGGTCGATAGGGTCCTTAACAGACCCAAGAGAATTTCTAATAGTGCAGAGAGGTTTTAAAAAAGCATAGACATTATTTCTTGTAAGGACATGAGCACTGTTATCCGTTGTCCCATGGATAAACAGGAGATGGACCTTGGAAATAGGATCCACCCAAGTAGATTTTCCACTCAACACTTTGTATGCCTTTCGAAAGGCTTTAAGACCTTGAGATCTATTTTAACTATTATTTTCAAAAATTTTAAAAAGATGGGACTTCTCCGATTCCAAGGAGCTATCATCGGAGATTCTAAGAGCATGAGTCGCAAGAGTACGCAGGACACCAAATTTTTGAGGAGGAAAATGATGGGAACCAACATGGAGGTATTGTTCTGTGTGAGTCTTCTTGCGAAGAACTTGGTGAGAAATGGAACCATCCTCATTCCTTGAGAGAAGGATATCTAGCAAAGGGAGGCAACCATCAACCTCCACTTCCATTGTGAATTTGATGGACTCAGATAGCGAGTTCAAGTTCCCAATGAATAGATCTAATTTATCCTCACCTCAAGGCCAGATGCCACAAGTATCATCCATGAAGCTATTATATTTCCTAGGGCGGAATTTAGCAGAGGCTAGGGCTTTTGATTCAAAATCCTCCATAAATAAGTTAGCAACTATGGGCGAAAGAGGGGAGCCCATCGCAACACCACAAGTTTTCTCATGAAATTCACCTTGAAAACTAAAGAAAGTCGAGGTGAGGTAGAGGTTAACCAATTTAGAGGTGTCCTCGTCAGAGATCCATTTAATGACATCAATGGATTTCTGGATGAGGATTTTGGTGAATAAAGACACAACATCAAAGCTAACTAATAGCTCACCAGGTCGTAACTTGATGTTCTTCCACTCCTTGATAAAGGAAGTTGAGGCCTTAGAAAATGAATCAATTTGACCTACAAGGCATTTAAGCTTCTGGGCTAATAATTTAGCGAAAAGATAAGAGGGACCACCTATTGTGTTTCCAATAGATATTAATGGACCCCTGGCTTATGAATCTTTGGGATGAAGTATCAACCAAATTAGCTAGTTCAAAACGTTGACCAAATCCAAATGATATGATTAATCCAAAAAACATTTCATCTACATTATAGATCACAAAAGTCTTAGATCTAACAATTTAATTATAATATATTTACATTAATTTTAATATTTATATTCATATCTCTATCCAATGTACTAAAAATAGAAACCTTTAAGATTTTTTTTATAATTATTTTGTAATAAAAATTAGTGGTTATAAAAATAATATCATAATATAAAAGTGGACATGTTGATGTAGTTGAAAGTTTCTTTATAAGTGGTATTTTGTAATTAATATTTTATTTTTTTATTCATAAAAGAAAATTGAAGATAAGAAACATCCTTGTCCGGCTTCCATTTTATTTATTTTTTAATTTTTTAATTTATTTAATTTAACAATAATATTTTTATGTAACTTTAGTATATATTATATTCAAATAAAAAATTATAAAAAAGTAAATTTCTATTTTTATTATAATATATAAATATTTTACCATAATCTACTTTTTAATATTAAAGAAACAAAAACTTAACTATTGAATATTAAAAATAATGTAGACTCTTATTTCAAAACTTATACTATGTCGAGTCATCTCTTACATAATACTGAGACAAAATATTAAAACTTTTATTAAATCAAACATATTAGAAAAAGGATAATGATAAATCATTAATATCTTAATACAAATTAAAAAATTTATTTTCCTTTTATTAGTACACATAGGTCATTAATACAAAGATAATTTGTATGTCGGCCAGCAATTATTTGGTAGCTCAACCTTCATAGTATAAAATTTAAATTTTTTTTTTGGTCAATCAAATGTTGAACTTTAACATTTTTGTAAATTTTATTTTTTATTCATAATTTGTTTTTTTTTTCTAATTAAGGTAAATGTTGAGGTGTAACTTTTTAATTGAGAAACTTAGATCTAGGGGTATTTAAGTTGTCAAAATCACCACACTAGCCCTTAACATGATTGGATTTTTGCCCACTCTAACCGGTGACTTTCACATCACTTTACACCTCATCACCCTCTATTCTAATTAATTATATTTATTTATATGTAATTTTAATAAGTGATATATTGAGTTTATATTTATATTTATATTTATAGTCATGTATATTTTCGAATAGAGCTTTCAACATTTTAATTTAATTATCAATAATTAGTTATGTCTTTTCTTCATTTTTAATGACATTGATTAATTAAAAGAAAATTTTGATATGAGTATGTGTCATATGAACATGAGTGGTCCTTTTTTTTGGACATATGGTATCAATAAGACATAGTATTGGTCCATGGTATTGTAACAAAGCCTATTTACAAGTTAAACATATCCATTGTAGAGTGAATCTCCATGATTAAATATCTTATTACATGCTTGTTTTAAATGTATATGTGTTTAAATCATATATTAAGTAATCTTATAATTAATAATAATAATAATTTAAAATAATTTTATAATTTAGTTAATATTTGTCATTCCTTTTAATCTTGAACATATGAGATGTATAATGAGGTAAGTGTTTGATTCCTATAGCTATTTACCAACCATTTAACTTATTTCATTTCCATAATTATGTTAATAGGTATGTCTATTTTGGAATAGGGCTTGGAGAATTTCAATTTAATTATCAATAATTATTAGGTGGGATGTTAGGGATTTTTCCTCCATGGAATATTGTATAATATTCTTAGTAGTATACACATATAAAAGTTCTACATTTATATACAAAGTAGTGGGGGTAAATATCCTTGGATAAGAATCTTCTTTAATGTTTTTTTAAATGTATATTATTACGGGGTCAATTCATGTAGCTAGCACTATAAGTTACATTTTTACAGACTTTCCATTCCAAGTGATATTTTGGGGTGGACTTGACATGGATTACATTAACATTGTTAATACCGACCACTTCTCATTTACAAGAAGCTTGATTATTAATTAATTTGAATTTTAATGCAAAAAAATTCACTTTTTTCTGCAAGTTCCCAACTTCTCTACTTCTTGGATGTCAGTGCACTACTGATATCAAGGTACCCATATGATTTTTTTCCTTTTTAGTTGTAGATGGTTGTCATCAAAACTCACACAAATATCTATGCTTGTACTGAATTCTTCCCTTACTCAATTGTCTAAAATTCCATAAGAATTGCTCCCTTCATACGATAGATTTCCACTACCTACCATTCATTCATAATTCATACATTCAAATTGGAATTACACAAATCATACAAATAAAATCATATTATGAAAAATTCGTTTCATTAACATAATATGTACATGCATTTACTTAGAACCTCTACTTCCTCTATATGGATTTCTTTAACATTCATTTGGCCATCCTCCCTTCTCCTCACACTTACTCTTTTTTTATTTCTCATAGGATTAAAATACATATAATTTAGAAACATCATATATTTTTTACATCCTAAAATCACTCCGTAAACAAGTTCAAAAATTTGATTTTCTAAATCCTAAATCACTCAAGTTATCCCTAGAATCACTCCCTAAATATGCCTTAAATATTTCACGCTTTCGATGATAACTAAAAAGCTTGAATTATTTACAATAGGGAATTAAAATTCCTTCTATACATTGAAACCACCTTTGGAGCTTTGTAACCAAAAGAATTTAATATTTTATGGAGTGAGAATGCTCCTACATCAGAATCACAAAGTAGAATACATTATAACCTCCTAGCCATAAGCCTTTGACGTAACAATCTTCATGGATCCAAAACCTTGTATTTTAGTTAATCATCCATTTCTTTATGTTGTTGTTTTTTTCCTACTATAGTTGTTTTCAATTCCCCGGGCCTCCAAAATGGTATCCTAGAGTTTTCCACTTGTCTTGTTGATGAACTCTTATACAGTCACTTGCTTTCTGCTATTGAATTATCTTCTCACTTAATTATTCATTTTCTTCAGAATTTTCTCCATCAACATTCTCATCCCATCAACCATTTTTTCCAAACTATCCTCCTGCTAGTACATACTACTACCTTTTTGTTGTAATTTGTTGTTGACATTTTCCATTAATCATTGCACTTCCTATTAATTTATTCCATTGTTGTATGGAACTTTAATATACTCCTCAAAATCAGTCGATTTTGCACACTCTATGAAGCCCTCATAACCTTTATCTCTTACCAACCATTTCATTAAAAATCCCATCTCTTCCACAAAATCTTTAAACATTTTATTTGAATGGTTTAATTGAGGCTTACTTAAATCTTCAGGAAATAGTTTAGACTAAATTTATTTAATCACATTTTCATGTTCATCAACACTTTCCACAACCTCATAATTAATTTGAAAATTAAAATTTACCTCTAGTTCTTTAGATGTTGTGAGCATCCCTTCATTACTAGGCGCTTGTGAACATGTTTCATCTCTATATATAATCTCTTCTCTTCACTCAGGTCCCCTCAAAAACTTTTCCAACAACTCTAACTCCTCATATTCTTTAGCATTGCATCTAAATTATCCTTATCCTCTTTACTGTATTTTTCTACATGAGCCAACTTCATTATGTTTTCTTGTAAAACTAATTTCTGCAATTGTGCTCTAGAAACTACCTACCTTCTTTATTTTTTTTATGATCTTTCCTATCATAAATCTCATGAGACCATATTATCTCATCTTCCTATTGAATATAATTTATTTTTTGTATATTATTCTCCAACTCTATGATAATTTGGAGTGGTTTTCCATCATCTTCTAAGCCTACAATCATACAAAAATTGTTAGTTTAAAAAACAAAAGTATTTTTAGGCTCATTTGATTCATTTGGCATCAACTCTTCCTCATGTTTCTTTGAACTTAGTCTCTTATTAGACTTATATTAAATTTCTCCAAGTAATGATGCTAGTTGCAGTCCAGAAAAGTGAACTCCTCCTTCAACGATTATTATATACTGTAGCTCACCTCCTCTGAGCTTTACAACCCTCAATTGAGCGTTTTTATTTTTCCCCAATCTCACTTGCAACAAATTCCACTTAAATCTCTTTTGTAGAATCCATATAAGTCCATGGTATTCCTCATATTCTTGTAGCAGAGCCCTCAACAACTCTAGTTATATTTTCATGGCATCTATTTCTATATCAAGTTTTTCATAACTTGATTTCCTATGTCATCCCTCAGAACCTTTATTAGGACCATCAATAGTCATACTCGTCTTTCCTCCATGAGCTTCCTCTTATTAATTGTGAGTCGTAGTCAAGATTTTATGAAAAATTGAGTCCATTATCCTTTCACTAAATACTTTACTAATATTTCCCATGGCCTAGTCTTCTGTGGTTTTTCTACTCATTACCTCCCCTAGAACCTTCTCTAAAGCACTCTTTACTCCTCAATCTTATACATTCAACTTTCCCACCTCTTTGTTTCGACCTTCTCTTGGAATGGTTCCTTTCCATAATTTTCCAAGAAATTGAGTTGTCATTAATTACAGTAATTCTATTGTAAACATATGTGACTCTGTTACTTGTAATCAATATTTTACTTTGGAAAAGTATTAAAAAGACAAGACCACTTTACCTTTTTGTTCAACTTCATGTGGACATGCACAATTTTGTTATGGTTTCTTCCATATTTTGTTGACTCTACTGTTGCAGCCCTTCAAATGTCCTTTCACATCCTTAGAACATTCTTGTTGAAATTAGCAACATAAAATATTGAAAATGGCACCAAAATGGCTTCTAGTTTAATTTTCCCTTAATTAAATTAGAAGTAAGTTGTAATTCCACATCACATGATAGCTTGTATGAGTTAACTAAGTCAGGAATACTTAGTTAGCTCAGTTAATTCTATTTTAAGGTCAAACTAGATGCATGTAGGGTGTCTCCTACTTTTTGGGAGCCTTGTTTGAGTTTATTTTGAGTTGTAATTAGTTAACTCAATTTATTTGAGTCAAAAATTAGTTTAACTAGTTCTAAATAATGGATGAGCTAGTGAGAGGTCCAGTGAATTAAATATGATTTAATTCACATGCAATGATCAATCATATAACTAATAATTCACTCTAAATATTTTTTGCATGTTAGTTCTAAGGAAGGCCCAGTTGAGATTGGAGTGAAAGGAAATAGAACTAGCAATTGTACTATTAGAAAATTGTACAGGTTGTGCATGAGGTCATCAGGATGCCTTGTATGTATTGCACAATAAATTAGTGGGAAATTCCTATTTAATAGGGGCTCAATTACCCCGAGAACGCGTAAGGCATGTTGGTCAATCAGGTGGAAGTTTTTGGCTAAGTATTGGACCAAACTTCCCAGGATCAGAATGATACAATCAGAGATAGTGCATAGGTTTCTCCGGACGGAAAATAGCATTGTATTGTTTCATATTCTTTACTTAATGAAATATAAAAATATCAGATTTTTAGATGAGGCTTTCCCTAAATACATATATTTGTTGTGCAATTGAAATTTTTTCTCTTTCTTGTTCATGTGATTTTGCGATCGTAATTGGTTTCCGCAATTTGTAGAATAGATTCAATTATTTTGTTTTAGCATATTACAAGATCAGTTGAATCTATGTATATTTTCTATATGGTATCAGAGCAGGAATCACTATAGAAGAAAAGAACCATAGTTTTTTTTTTTAACGAGTGAATCAAAATTGCAAATTTATTCTTGAGGACCAGCAGTAGATCAAGATGTCTTTCTATGGATTGAGACTCAAATATTCCCTTGAGGGTAGTTTGAATTACATAGAATGGAAGGACATGATGGACACATTTATGGAGGAAAATAGACTGAATAAATTCATAGACAGTGATATTCCCAAGCCCATAGCAAAAAGTGATAAAAAATATTGATGCATGGAAGAAGAATGTAGCAAAGGCAAGAAGGATTTTGTTAAAAGGAGTTCGAGATCATATTTTATCGAACCTCCATAGAAAGGAAACCACATATTATATGTGGAAGTCCTTAGCATATATGTTTCAGAATAGCAGCGACCAAAGTAAGTTGGCATTGAACTAAAAGCTTAGAAATATCAAGATGGAGGAGGGCGAGACAATACAAAATTACTTGATGAAGTTCACTCAATGTGGAGATGAGCTTCGGAGTGTTGGTGTGATAGTTACCCAGGATGATTTGGTGAGCCTAGAACTTACAATCCTTCCCAAGAGTATTCACAACTACCAGGATTCATTGAATGGGAGGGAGAAGTTACCAGAGTGGGAGTAATTGTGGTTTGAATTGGTACAATAAAATATAAGGCAGAACACCAGAGAAGAGACCTCTTATAAAGAAAAAGAATAAGATTTGGCATTAGTCAGAAAATGAAATAACGGCAAGGGAAAAAATTCCCAAGGCGCTGAGGGCAAGAATAAAGACTTGTCTAACATCAACTGTTCTTACTATCACAACTATGGGAACTATGCCATGAAATGTCCACAGAAGACAAGTAAGAAGGAGCCTGAAATAGTGGAAACAGGTGAAGCTATTGCTTCATAGTTTGATCTTGATTTTACTTTCATTACATGTGTGGCCAACACTGTAATGGGATTCATGTGGTGTCTCGACAACAGTGCCTCGTTCCATATGACAGGGAATAAAGATATCTTCAGTGGCTTAGAGGAGAAATACCTCAAATAGAACATAGAGTTTGGAGATGAAAAGAGCTATAACGCTACCAGCATAAGTAAAATTACCTTTCAGAGGGAGTTTGGCTCCCCTCTCCAACTTACAGATGTTTTATTTTTTCTGGTACTAAATAAGAATCTTGTCTCTGTAGTGGTATTGGAATATTATGGCTATGATGTGACATTTAGAAAGGAAATGTTTTCCTTAGACATATCACTATGGGACAGGTGAAAAAAACCAGTGTGTGAGTCAATAACCTATATGATCTCGAGGTAAAAGATGCATGTAAAGCTTTGATGAGAAAAACAAAAGTTAGAGACTTGGTGGTTGAGAGGGAGCATGAATTACCTCTCAGCATGAAACCTCAAAAGAAGCCTCAGAAAGTTGTTGAGCATCCACAATTGGAGAAGAAGAGAGCATACCGAGTGAAGGCATTCATTCAAGTAGAAACCTCTAGTAGGGGTAAATTTTGAGCCAAGTGGAAAAAGGGAGAACATGTCGCCATTCCTCTAGGTGAGAGGTGGGGTGATGTGAAGCAATTTTCCCAAGTGTGCATAAATTTAGGCAGGGTCCATTGAGATGCCTTATCTCATGGATCATTACCTTTCTACGGGAGCCTGAAATACACAGTAGCAGGATGGATCAATGGTTTTTGTTGCAGTTAGATGACAAAGTGATAGATGAAAATACTATCAGTAGTGAGATATTGGAGAACAAAGAAAAGTTGGAAGTAGTGTAGATGGCACATTGGAGAGTCAGCAGCAGCGCAAAGTGTTTTAGTAGACAATGCAGTAGCTAGTAGTAGTCAGAGAATCTAGTGACAGATGCATCATATTGATTCAGTTTGGACGTTTTTTTTCAATTTCGTAAGTTGGAGTAGCAATAACACTAGATATAATTGTTACATGTAGAACATTCCAAACGTATCAGATCGAGATAGAATTGGATTCCTTTCTTGTTGAGAGGGAGTGTTGAAATTATTGAAATGGCACTCTCGGGGCTTCTGATTTAATTTTCCCTTAATTAAATTGGAAGAAAAATTGTAATTTCATCTCATGACAACTTGTATTAGTTAACTAATTTAGAATGACTGCGTTAGATTAGGAAATTTAACTTGAGGGTCTGAGAGGATGCATGTAGAGTTCTCCCATGATTTAAGGGGGTCTAGTTATAGTTATTTGTGAGTTGTAATTAGTTAACTCAAGAAATTGAGTTAAAATCAGTTTAACTAGTCCTAACTGAGTCATGAGCTAGTGAGAGGTTAAGTTAATTAAATCTTATTTAATTCATAAGTAGTGATCAATAATTTAACTGATCATTCGCTATAAATATTTGTTTCATGTTAGTTATAAGGAAGGCCTAGTTGAGACTGAGGTTAAAGGGATGATAACTATCAGTTGTATAATTAAAAAATTGTGCAGGTTAGTTATAGATTCAATTGGAGGACGAGGAAGGATTTCACAATCAAACCAAGGGAATTTTTCTATTTAATTGGGATTTAATTCCTCAAGGAAAGTGTGAGCAAGGCAGGCTGAGTAGAGGTTGAGAATTGGTTGATTTTTCCTAGATCAGAGTGAGACAGTTGGCAAAGTGCAAGAGTTTCTCTTGAGAGATAATGAATTGTATTGTTTCATGATCCTAGACATTATATAAAATATAGATAGTAGGGTTTTAGGCAGTGTGCTTTCCCCAGATACATATTGCGTTATGTGATTGATTGTCTCTTTCTCTTACTTGTTATGTGATTATGTAATTGTGTTTTGTTTCCGCAAATTGTAAAAGGATTCAGTATCTTGTTTTAGTACATTATAATATTGGATTGAATCTTGTTTATTGATTTTCTACAGAAATTGGCAACAAGAAATATTGAAAAAGGAATCAAAATGGATTCTAGTTTAATTTTCACTTAATTAAATTAGAAGTAAATTGTAATTCCACATCACATGAAAACTTGTATGAGTTAACTGAGTGAGGAAGACTTAACTAGCTTAGTTAATTTTAGTTGAGGGTCAAACTAGAGGCATGTAGGGTGTCTCCTACTTTTTAGGATCCCTATTGAGTTTATTTTAAGTTTATATTAGTTAAAATCAGTTTAATTAGTTATAACTAATGGATGAGCTAGTGAGAAGTCCAGTGAATTAAATATTTTTTGCATGTCAGTAGTAAGGGAGGCCCAGTTGGGATTTGAGTTAAAGGGAAGAGAACTGTCACTTGTACTATTATAAAATTGTATAGGTCATGCATGATGTCATTAGGATGCCTTGGATGTATTTCACAATCAATTGGTGGGAATTTCCTATTCAATAGGGACTCAATTCCCTCAGGAATGCGTAAGACAATTTCACCAATCAAGTGCAAGTTTTTGGCTAAGTATTGGACCAAAATTCCCAGGATTAGAGTGAGACAATCCGAGATAGTGCAAAGGTTTCTCAGGAAGGGAAATAGCATTGTATTGTTTCATATTATTGACTTAATTTAATATACATATAGAATGGTTTTTAGGTGAGGAATTCCCTAGATACATCTTTGTGTTGTGCAATTGAAACTATTTCTCTTTCTTGTTCATGTGATCGTGTGATCCTAATTGGTTTCCACAATTTGTAGAATATATTAATTTTTTTTTTTTAACATATTACAAGATCATTTGAATCTATGTGGATTTTCTATAATTCTTATTTTATATTTTCTTATCAAGTCCAACTTGTTCTACTTTCATCCAATTACATTTCCTTCCATTGAACTTCATTGTTCTTTCTGCATAGAAATTCAATTCATATATTCATCAATATAAATTTCAAGTAAAACAATTTACTTCAATTATATTTCTCAAACCTTTAATGTTGCAAGTTTTAAATCTCCTCAAAATAGTGCTTCACTACTCTTATTTCCTTTCCAAGAGAGATTACTAGCTCCAATGCCACTCAATGCAGGAAAATTCACTTTTTCCTACAAGTTCCAACTTCTCTACTTTTGGGATGTTAATGCACTATTGACATCAAGGTGCCCATACACATTTTCTATTTTCCATCTATAGATGGTTATCAGTAAAACTCTCATGAATATCTATGCAGGTATTGAATTATCTATTACTTAATTGCCTCAAATCCCATAACAGGAATTTCTTCCTTCAAGTAATATATTTCCAATATCTAGCATTCATTCTTAATCCATACATTCAAATTTAAATTACACAAATTATGAAGAGGAAATCATGTAATGAAAACTTCATTTCATCAACATAATTCGTACATACATCTACAAGAACTTCTCCTTCCTCTATGTGGCCTAATTTCACATTCATTTTGCCATCCTCCCTTATTCTCACACTTACTCCCTTTTTATTTCTCGCGGACTTACAATATATATATATATAGAATTTCAAAACATCACAATTTTTCTAGATCCTAAATCACTCCATAAATATATCCACAAATTATATTTTCTAAATTCTAAAATCACTCAAGTTATCCCTACAATCACTCCATAAATCAGCCTTAAATATCTCATGATTTTATGATAGTTAAGAAGCTAAAATTATTTTCAATAAGTAATTAGAGTTCCTTCTCTATGTCAAAACCCCCTTTGTAGCTTTGTCCCCAAAAAGCTTTAATAGATTTGGAAGAGAGAATGCTCCTACATTAAAATTTAGGGAAAATAATTTAAACATCCACATTGTAATTACAAGAGATTAATAGTGTTCTCATATGCTAAAAGTTTACTTAATTTTAAAATATATATATTTGATTTATTTATTTTCTCTAAATTAAAATAAAAACTTATATTACACTCATGAGGTGTAGAATAGTTAGTTTTAGTGGGATTTAGTCACCACCTAGCCTTAAGTTCAAAGCTCATGGGGAGGGGTTGAGAATGATGCCACTTTGGGGGTAGGCTTAGCCTCGTATTAGGTATGCTTGGAATTCGGATTTTGTATCTGTTAATCAAAATTAATGATATGCTTATAATTTGGACTTGGAATACAATAATCAAGTAGAATGATAGACTTATAATTTGGACTTGTTATCAAATAATCAAGTAAAATTATATGCTTGGAGTTTGGACTCAGTATCCAATATTCAAGTGGAAGAATATGCTACACTCTATGGGGTTGGACTAGATTTAAACATACTATTCCCAAGACCTAATTATATTGGTGATTCTAAAAATAATTAAATATATAATTGAAGGATGTTCAATCCAAAATTCCATTCTGACTGACCTCTTCCTTCCAATTAGACAAAATAATTATTTTTTTAATCAATGTGAAAAATAAATTATTCAAAGGATAGATGGATTTATTTATTAAAATTTCACCCTTAATATCAATCCTAATTTGTGTGAATTTCATTTTCATCCAAGTGGGATTAATGAAGGAGGATTATTCTCGAGGAATGCCATTAGGCAACTCGAATCAAATATCATTGCATTAAATATCCATGATGTTGGTGGGATTTGGATTAAGATGATGTGTTGATATGAGTATCAAGGTAATTATTACATGGTGAGGAAGTAAAGCTCGTATTTGGACTTATGGATGGATCTTTATTCATTGGGTGATCCCCAAGTATGGACTGGAATGTCTCATATTCACCATTATAGTTAGGTCTACTTTGCATTTCTACAATGTTCTATCTCATCTTATTTGTTATTCAAAGGATTGTGGTGTTTCAAGGTTCTCGTCCTTAATTGTCAACAATCTATTAGTCATGGGGGAGACAGTCATTTTCCTTGTGTATTGGAGGATCTACAAGATGTGATGACTTGCCTCTAGATTTGAAATGATAGTGTATTAGCACAAGTTGTCACTAAAATAAATATTTTTATTTGTTAGAGACATATCCTACATTAGGTGTGGATTTATATAAATACTATACACCAACAATTAGACTATATTATCTATTGTAGTTCAATGGTTTCAAAGAAATTAGAGGACAAGTTTTCATATATCTCCTTTCACCCCTCTTACATTAGCCTTCTTAACTTGAATGTGCCAACTTCGCATTTAAAATGTGAGGAATTTACTAAAGCTCATGTAAACATTCAATTAGGTTCATGTACATTTTTTTTAAAATGTGTAGGAATTTAAGTGTGTTTTCCAAGATATATACTAATAAATATAATAGGGAAGCCCGATTTTTTTCAACTAGATCCTAATTTTAAGCCACTTGCATAGGATTTCATGACTTGAATGTGCCAAATTTGATTCTAGAACATGTGAAATTTTCTCAAGTTCATATAAACATTCAATTAGATTCATTTTCATGTTTGGTACAATATGCAATACCTTGACTGTTTTAAAAAATATATATACTACTAAATGTAATAAGAAAGGTCCTTTCTTTTTTTATGGTTTTTTTGATAGAATTATATATAAACTACTATACTAAAAAAATTAGACATCCATATTGTTTTTCTTTCCATTATACCTCAACTACAAGCTCAAACTATAAATTTCAATTCAATACATTTTTTTATTCTTAGTTTATTAGCATTAGATATAAATTATTATACCTATAAATTTTTACATCTATATTTTTTTATCTTTCCATTATACCTCCCCTACAATCCCAAATCATAAATAGAAATTTTCCAATATATATTAAAATAATCCTCATACTTTTCCTCTATTTTTACCTAGAAGTTTTCAACTAGCTCCTATTCCTATATTTTTTCCACTTTTGGGTCAATTAGGTTTACCAAGGTTCTTATGGGTTTTCTTTTGCCTTACTTAGCTACTTTTTCATTTTACATGTTGGAAATAAATCCTCTTCCATCTTCCCTATTGTGTCCCTCTAATTCTAATGTTTGGATCACTTCATTAGAAAGCTCTATATTGTTCTTCATTAGCCTTTTATTTCCCTCTCTCTACTTTTATTGGATACTCTTCCAATTATTGTTTTATTATCCCACCAAAATTTCATTTCAAGTACCTCCTTGTAAGTATATTTATGGGTTAATATAATTATAACATTGTTGAAATAAAATTAGGGTTGGATCACTAGGATTTTTCAAGAAACTATTTTATCTCCTTCGAAGTGAATATTTTTCCTTCCTATTTTTTTTCGGTGCTTTTGAAGTTATTCCTTTGTGTTACCTATATAAGAAGCATTTATTTATAATTGTGACTTACCTACATCATTCCCTAAATATTAGAATGCTTCTAACATATCTTAGTATTGTTGCATGGCGTTCATGACATTCCCAAACCCTAATATATGGGTATTCCATAATTTCAATATAGTTTGAATTCATTCCATCCATATCTAGCCTTATCTATGAAATATCAAGGTTTCATTATCATATTTTATTTCCATTATTCAACACCATTCCAACACATAATCGTCTACATCTTGATAAAACTAAGAAGGGTGTTTTGGCCACATCTGTTTGTAACGGTAAGGAAATGGAATATGGTCATTTTTTAGATTTTTCCTAACCACAACAAGTGGAACCATGACTATGATTATCCAAAATAAATAACTATACATGATAAAAATAGAGTGAGTGTCATCCTTTGCATCTTTGAGTTGATGAAAAAGTTAATTCACAAAAATAAGTCCCTGTTCAATATTTTTTCTTGTTTTACTTAGTTGGGACAACAAATATAGCCACGTTCTTAACCAAATATCTCCATATTACTAAATAAAAATTATGATGAGTAATTGTACATGTGTCTTTCACGTTACTTTTGTGGTATGCATGAACTTGTTTCCTTGGTCCATATCCACATTTCATTCTTATCTTGAAACCAAAATAGATAGGTATTTTCCCCTTTATTCAACATAATCTTTATTCCATAGTTTTATATGTCGTGGAATACTATAATCTACTCTTATTTAATTTATCACTAAGAATATCATTATATATGTCATATCTTCCCGAATCACCTTTTCTTCAAGCTCATAAGCTTGCATTGGTGAATATACTATGTTTGGTGTTAAGAATGCTCAAAGGAAGGAATACACCTTGTTTGATATACCCCTCACGGAACAAAGGTTTCCATCCATTTCATTCTCTTGGATTTCATTATGTCTTTAAACAATTTCTCATCTAAAATATTGTTATATATATTAGAAATTATCATTTTAAATAATATATTTCTTATAATTTTGCTTCTACTCTTCTTTGCTTCTTTATTGGTTATCTCATTATCTTAATTACAATTATGAAAGAATTCAATTTTATAATTTAAGCACACTTATATTTATAGTATTTCATCATTGCACCATTTCATTATTATTTTTTCCTCATTATAATTTGATTTGTGTTTCGTCTCTTCTTATTTATATAAATACTTATAATGTATTATATCTATTTCACCATTTATTAATAAAGAGAGTTTAACCACTTCCCAACCTTTTTATTTAAAACCAAAATTTATGATATCTTCAATGAAATTCCTTTATAATAATGTCTAACTTTGACCCCAAAAAAAATCCTTTTTTCATTTCATAATTTTAATTATAGGCGTCTTTATAAATCTTTCATTTCAAAAAAATGTTTTTCTTAATTAAATTTTTATACTATTCATATGATTCCTATGTCTATCCCCATATTACCCACTAATTTTCCACATCTTTATTTATTTATTAAACCTTCTCTTATTTGACAATATGTATCCATCCTTACCTCTAATGTGGACCAATCATTTGCTTAATCAAATCTTCCTTAAATAAATTATTTTCATAAAGTATTCCAATAATTGCACTTCTATTTCTATCCCATTAGGGTGATTATGTAGCTATCATTTCATCTTTCATAAATATTTTAAACCCTTTTATATCCGTATTTCCTTCCAATGGCTTTTGATACTGGTCCTTAATGCCAAGTGCGTGATGTATGCATTCCATTATTGTTGTAGTGAATTTTTAAGTTAGGTCAAATATTTCAAATAAAATTTCAGATGTCACAGCTATGCTTTATGTCATCACGTATTCCTTTAAATGTCATCCTCACACGTTAAAGTCATTGGCTGAATCGAGTTACAGTAAAGTGGTATAACTCAATGGTTGATTTGTGCATTTATGACATGTATATAGAACGAAAATTTTAGATTTTTCATGATGATGTTAATTTACTTTTACTAATTTAGGAAACGTCTATGTTAAATGTGTATTCTATATGTTGTATTATCATCTTACGCAACCTCTGTGTATTATGTTTATTGATTCGAGTGGAAGAATTATCTAAGCATTTCATGTGGTCCCTAGATGAGTGATGCAAATTTCTAGGAAACTATTGGGATTTCATTGTTTTTCTTTCCCTTTTCTATTCAACATTTTATGAGGCTTCGATATTTGAAATGTTGCTTTCATGTTCCTATAGTTTTGGGACCTTTTGAAATTAGCGAACCAATTGATGGCTTCTTTATGCCTATGTCGAAGATAAAACTAAATGTTGGTGGTGTTCATCTGATCTTTCCCACAAATGTTTCTCCTCGAAGGAGAAGGTGGCCCTACTCCTTTACGAGGGCTTTTGTCCAAGGAAAGGAAAGGAACTTAAAAATGTTAAGGGAGTTATTTTTTGGGAGTGGAATTTTATGGTTTCAAGTTATACTATTAACAATCTCATTAATTTAGATGGTTTAATTTAGGGAATTTTTTTGGGAGTGGCATTTTAAAGTTCCAAGACATTTTTGTATTTCCATTTTTCTCTATTTTCTAAATAGTCAATAATAATGTTTCTCTCTCACATCCAATTATTATGGATTGATATTGGCTTACAATGATTATAATGCGAATACATCTCTTTAATATATTAAATATCTAATTTCTAAACTTATTACTATATTAACTATGTATTCGTTTTTCCAATAATGTGTTATAGGCTTCATATTCATAATAATTTTTTCTATCATTTCTCTTTTATCTTAAATTGATTTTTTATAACTATAATACTAACCACACTATTCAAAGAAAATGTAATTATCGTTTTGCTATAAAAATAGTAATTATTAGTATTTCTTTTCAAAAGGATTTCTCGAAAATATGATATCTATAATGTTTCTTCATATACCATGTTCTTGAAACATTATTTATTTATTATTTAGATTTTAGTTGTTCATTTATAATGTTTCATTCATATACCATGTTTTTAAAACTTTATTTATTTCTTATTTAGATTTTAGTTGTTTGTTTAACACTTTTCAATAACCTTCTTTGATAAAATGCTTTGCATGTCATTTTTTAGTTGGTTGACAATTATTAGAGTAGCAAAAAGACGAAACACGCAACAAAAAGGTATGGGTATAAGAGAATTCATGTTTTTTAGAGCTTAAATTAAGACAAAGAAGTTCCCTCGCAGATAGCTGGAAATGAATCAGAAATGGCACTGGTTGATCTCAACCTTGGGGATTGGGAAATGGTTCATAACAAGAAATATAGAAAGGAGAAGTTAGGGGATTTTTATCATATCTAACTTGGGTAATTTCATTTAATTTAATTTTTTACAGCTTTTTTCTTTATATTGATCATAAGTCGAAAGACTTTCATGACTAAATTCTTCTAACCTCTAGAAAAAGTAATTTTTTTCCTTGTTTCAAGTTGAATAAAATTACAATTTTGTTTTGCCAAAGAAATATATATATATATTTTTTTTTGGAAAATTTATTTATTAGTTGGGTATTTGTTAATTTTAGTTGAAAATGGTATGTTCTGTGCTTAGCACAATTTATTCAATGTTTATTTAGCAACCCAATGACAATTTATAATTTAGATTTCCAATAGCAATCACTTTAACCATTAATCACATTGATAGTAAAAGTAGATAGAACATGAAACAAAATGTAGAAGACAAGCGAAGACAGGAGGAAACCAGAATGGAAAATGTTAGGAAAAACCCCAATGTGGGGAAAACCCTTTGATAAATTCCTCTTATTATTATATATGTAGAAATTATACAATATGCATGTATATCTTGGATTCTCCTAATCTAACAATTATATGCCACTGTTAAATACAAAATCGCTTCTACAAAAATCTTTGCAGAATTTAAAACACGATTTCCAATTGCAATATCAAAAAGAAAGATCAATCACACATAACACAGATGTTTTTACCATGAAAGCATAAAGCTAAAAAACCCACTATCATATATTATGTATATATCATGGATCTTGAAACAATGTCATACAAAACTCAAATCCAAGAGCTTTCAGTACAATATACAATCCTATCACACTATCATACAAAAATTGGCAAGTTCCTTAGTTAATTTACTGCCTCCAGAAAACCTACCTCCACTGCGCAATTGTTGATGGTCAAGAAACTCTGAATGAATGATTCTATCCTGCCTTGACTATGAAATACTCATAGACACATCCAATGTGTGTGTGGTTGCATGAATGCACCCACTAATGCCACAACTGATAGTTAAAATGTCCTTTTCACCTACATCTCAAATGGATCTCCACTAGATCTTATATGCATGTAGTTAATAGTAGTAAATATTCAGTTCCATGTGAGACCTTTAATTGTGAATTAATTAATAATTAATTCAATGATCTCTCACTAGTGTATCTTTAGTTACAACTAGCACAATTGATTTTAACTCACTTAACTGAGTTAAACTACTTTGTAACTCACATAACTACACATCCAACTCTATTACAACTTTGAATCACTCAGTTACAAATAATTCCACTTTCATGTCCCACCAACCAACCTTTAAACTCGAATTTCCTATAGCTAACTGATTTTCCACTTTAGTTAAATATTTCCAAGTGCTCATTAAGAATAGATTATTGTTTATGGTCCAACTATTATTAAGGGATAATAATATTCGACATGCATCTATAAATAGATATGCGATCTATAAATAGAACTCGCACACACATCTATAAATAGACCATAATATATAAATATAATTTGTTCAACCATCTATAAATAGACATCACCTATAAATATAATTTTCTCATGCATCTATAAATAGACCTCCACCTAAAAATAGCATGTGTGGGCCACACCTAGTGTAGGTGCTAAATTTTCACTACGATCAAGGATGTTGCTTCTGGATGCAAATTTCATTGTTTCTTGTTGCAAACTTCAACACTCCCTCTAAATAAGAAAGGAATTTCTTTGCATGTGACATGAAATTGCATGCATGCGCCATGCAGCCTTGGCATGTGCCATGCAACTCTTGTATGCAACACTTCTCTAGTGTTTCTCGCACATGCGACACTTGCATGAAACACTTCCGAAACTGAATAGCCTCCAAACAATTGAATCAATATAATGCATCTATCATCAAAGTCTTATGACTTCTGCTGGTACAAACTGCACATGTCTTTTGGATCCACTACGTTGTTGACCTCTGCATCCATGCACTCTGCACTTTCTCTCAACTCTAATCCGTGCTCCAGTATCTAACATTGTCATTTTGATTTCATGTCCTCATGACATCTGACTAAATCAATCCAACTGATCCTGCTACTGTTGTACTGTGGGATCCTTGTAGCCAAATTCGATTCATGATATCCTCACCATATCAATGAATCCTACCCATAAATTTCTTCTTGGGATTACTCATGCATGTCGCCCCACCTCTCACCTAGTGGTATAGCTGCATGCACTCCCTCTTCCCATCTGGCACGAAATTTATCTGCATGAGTGGTTTCTCCCACTCCATGATCCTCATCTTGTGGCTGCTCCACATCCTGAGGTTCACTCTTACATGCATGCAAATCCAACTCCCTCTCAAGGGTCAATTGCATGGATTTATCACACTTTCCAACAATAGGAAGCTCTATATAAATCCAATTTACATCAAGTCTATAGATATTCTCAACTCTAATCCCAACCTTCTTTGCCTTCCTTGTTGCTTTGTGTCATAGGAAAACTTTTCCTTCATTAAAGACAACATCATAGCCTCTATCCTCTAACATTGTGACTGAGACTAATTTTTTCTTCAAACCTGGTACATGCATTACATATTTTAAATGAAATAGTTTACCTGATGCCCTCTGAAAGGTAATGGTACCAATTCCAGTCACATTGTATCGTCCATCATCACCCAAATCAATATGCATCTGGAGATCTTTCTCCTCCAAGTTACTGAAAATTTTCTTATCTCCCATCATGTGAAAGGAAGCACCACTATCCAAGTACCACCTAGATCCCAATGCACTTGACACCATGCATGCGATCAATGAGAAGTCAAGTTCAAATTTTGAGACAAGGGCCTCACCAGTTGTACCTGTAGCAGCCATATTTTTCTTCTTCTTTTGTGGACAATTTGTGGCAATATGTCCATGCTCGTGATAGTGAAAACACTTCACTTTGGACATGTTGTGCTCCTTTCCATATTCATTGTCCTTAGATTTAGAATAGAATTTCTTCCCCTTCCCCTTATTCGCCTTAGTATCTAAATCACAATCCTCTTCATCATCATGCTTTAATGAAGAGTCATCTCTAGTGTTCTGCCCGAACTCCTCCTGCACTAGATCCGACCACAGTTGTTCCCAGTTCGGGAAATTTTCCCATCCTTTGACAAAGTCTTCATAACTGTGCCAACTCCTAGGAAGTCCAAAGAGAGCCAAACTCACCAAATCATCGTCAACAACACTTATTCCTACACTCCCAAGCTCATCCCTACATTGGACAAACTTTGTTAAGTATACTGGAATAGTGTCGTTCTTTTCCATCTTGATCTTCCTAAGTTTATCTTTGAGCACCAATTTCCTATGGTCACTGCCGCTTTGGAATAGATCATTCAAAGCCTTCCACATAGCATATGGTGTGGCTTTCCCATGAAGGCTTCAGACAATGTGGTCTCATACTCCTTCCAACAAAATCCTCCTCGCCCTTGCCACTTTCTTTTTCCCTACATCAAATAATGCAACATCTGTCAAAGTAGGCTTAGGAACATATTTGTCATTTAATTCCTTCAAGTCATTATCTTCAAGCAATTCCTCCATCCTGTCCTTCCAAGAAATTTATTTCGAGCTTCCCTCGAGTGCATACTCTATCTGCAAGCCATTGAAATCCATTTTGATGTTTACTCAATTGTAGCACCAGGAAAATATTTTTGTAAATTCGAATTCTTTCCACCAATAAACTTAGCTCCTGCTTCAAAATTACAATCTTCTGTGCTCTGATACCATGTAAAAATTATAAAATATGCATGTATATCTTGGATTCTCCTGATATAACAATTATATTCCATTGTTAAATACATAATCAATTCTACAAAAAACTTTGTGGAATTTAAAACACGATCGCCAATTGCCATATTAAGAAGAAATATCAATCACACATAAGACATATGTTATTACTGGGAAATCATAAAGCTAAAAAACCCACTATCATATATTATGTATATATCATGGATCATGAAAAAATCTCATACAAAACTCTAATCCAAGAGCTCTTGGTACAATATACAATCGTCTCACACTGTCATACAAAAATTGGCAAGTTCCTTAGCCAATTTACTGCCTCCAAACATCCTTCCTCCACTGCGCAATCCCTGATGGTCAAGAACCTCTGAATGAATGATTATAGCCTTCCTTGACTGTGAAATACTCATAGGCACATCCAATGTGTGTGTGGTTGCATGAGTGCACCCACTAATGTCAAAACTGATAGTCAAACTATCCCTTTCACCTACATCTCAACTGGGTCTACACTGGATCTGACATGCATGTAGTTAATAGTAGTAAATCTTTAGTTGCATGTGAGACCACTAATTGTGAATTAATTAATAATTAATTCACTAATATCTCACTAGTGTATTTTAAGTTACAACTAGAAAAATTGAGTTTAACTCACTTAATTGAGTTAAACTACTTTACAGCTCACATAACTACACATCCAAATTTGTTACAACTTCAAATCACTCAGTTAAAACTAAGTCCACTTGCATGTCCCACCAACCAACCTTTGAACTCGAATTTCCTATAGCTAACTGATTCGTCGCTTCAGTTAACTATTTCCAAGTGCTCATTGAGAATATATTATTGTTTATTTCCCAACTATTATTAAGGGATAATAATAGTCGACCTACATCTATAAATAGACATGTGATCTATAAATAGAACTCACACATACATCTATAAATAGACCATCATATATAAATAGAATTTTCTCAACCATCTATAAATAGACAACATCTATAAATAGAATTTGCTCATGCATCTATAAATAGACCTCCACCTAAAAATAGCCTATGTTGGCCGCACTTAGTGTAGGTGCTTAATTTTCACTAGGATCAAGGATGTTGTTTCTGGATGCCAATTTCATTGTTTCTTGTTGCAAAATTCAACAATATCAAAATTTTCAGTAGAGAGAGAGAGAGTAAAAATTTGAAACTGACTTGCCAAATTCAAAGTAAAAACATCCCTCACAATTTATACAGTCAACTATAGTCAAAATGGCACACTAGTAGCAATGAATTCAACCCTGACACTACTTAAAGAAACTGATTTTTTCTTCCCTCTCATCCAATTTATTGAAGTAGACCCTAATGAGAAGAAACATCAAGAGTTTCTTTTATGATCCACCACACTGCCAACCTAATTAGCATCAAAATATCCATGTAGTCTAAAATTCCCTAGAGTGTACCTCAATCAATAGTTGATTGTGCAACAAATATATCTCAAGAGATTCTTAGAAACAATCCAATGTATGTGATGAGGCTTGACCATAAATTGACTCAACGTATTCACGGTGAAGCATATATCTAGACTGAGGTTTATCAAAAACATCAGGGCCCCCACAAGTTGTCGATACTCATAATGATTTTCAAATTGTTGAGTGTGATATTATTTCCATGACTAGACTCGTGTGCTAGAGCGGGGGCCTTTGCTACCCCTTCATTGCATTAGGTGCAACAAGGGGGTTAGTGGGGGGGCACAAACCCCCTACACAGGGTATTGGGAAACGCCCTAGGGAAAAAATTTGGACCATATATTAGGTGGGCAGACCTACCTTTGGTTTTTTGCATGGTTTTTGTAGTGGTTTTGGGCATGATGGTTTTTTTTCCATGGTATTTTGTAGATTCGTTCAAGGGAGCTAGAGTTATGTTATAATCTAGGGTTAATGGATTGGGGTTTATGAATGCTTCGACATGTATATATGTGCATTGTAACAATGAAAGGAATATAATGAAAAATCAATTGGGTAGTCCTGATTTTGGGATCAAGGGGAACATCTCTATGTATATGTCTTTCATGTTTATGTTCTTTCCATTGTTTAATTTCTATTTTTAAGATTTTTTTTGCAGGTAATTTATGTATAAGGTTAAAACCTACACCAATGCCATCCCAACATCACTTCCATATAGATTCTTGAAGTTGAGTTCCAACAGATTAGACACATACTTGAAATCCACCATCACACATCTCTTGAGCAACTTCAGAATGTATTTTCCTTGAGAAAGGAAAATATCAGTTTCCTTTTTCGAGACTTCTAGGCCTAGGAAGTAGTGCATCAAACCTAGGTTTTTCATCTCGAAATAGGAAGGCAACTCCCTCTTTCATTGATAAATGAGAGGGTTTGCATCTGTTCGAAAGAGATCACCTACATAAAGAAAAAGAATAAGAGGTCTGTCCTTTTCAACCTTGAATTATAGGTTAGGATCAACATCGCTCCTTGTAAATCCCATCTTCATAAGATAGATATCAATCCTCTCATACCAAGCCCTACGTTTTGCTCCAACCGATAGAAGGCTTTCTTCAAATTGCATACGTGTTCCCTTAGATTGTGTACTTCGAGCCCCTTAGGTTGTTCTACGTAGACTTCCTCCTTAAGGGAACCATGTAAGAAAATAGTTTTAATATCTATTTGGTGAAGGCTCCATAATTGAGAGGAAGTGAGATAAATAATGGATCATAGAGTGGTATATCGAGGAACTATTACAAATATATCTTCGTAGTCCACTCCTTTCTTTTGAGAGAAGCCTCGAGCAACGAACCTAGCCTTATATTTTTCAGCACTCTCATTAGCTCTATGCTTAATTTTGTGTAGCCATTTTGAAGTAACTATAGACTTTTCCTTATGTATAGGAAATACATCATAGACATCATTCTTCATGGTTGATGCATACTCCTCATTCATTCCATCCTTACATACTTGGTGTTTAACGACTTCTTCGAATGTACATGGATCAAATTTAACAATATTACTCATAGCATCTAAGTATTCTTGATACCTATTTGAATTCTTACTTTCTCGAAATGTCCCTCTAGAAGAAATATATCTTTTATCATATTTGAGAGTGTCTTTGAGCCAGGAAGGTCATTTCCTTAAGGTAGAGGGATCTCGAAGAGGTGGATCAATGGGATCTTGTAATACTCCAAATTTTTCCTTCAATAAATTGGAATATTAATTTTTTTTTATTTCACTTATGAGTTGAATAATTGGGTGAGGAGGCCCAAACATAATAAAAACATGGAAAAAATCCCTCTAGTATGAAAGGGTATCAGTAATGGAACGATATTTCACACCCTCATGTGTGATAGGAGACATTTGCCCAGAGGCTAGGTCAAGTTTGACCAAGTCAAACAACGCAGAGGTATGAGGTGGAAAGCATCTTGTGGGACAGCGTAGAGAAAGAGTTGGGAAATTTCCTTGATGGAGGAAACCCTAAAGAGTGGGACCCATGGAGAGGGAGCTCTCATGTGTTTAAAAGGAGGGCAAGGTAGCCAATTTTTCACATGCATATGATTATTGATCTCTTGTCTGCTTAGACTATTTGTAGTCTTCGGCTTTTTAGCTGAGTTGCAGTGTTGTTTAACATGAGGGATTCCTGTTTAGGATTCCTTATCCTTCTTGAGAGGACTCTTGAGGGATTGCACTTCATTTCTCCACATCTAGGCTCAAGGCCAAAGCCATTCCTTTAGCTATAGCTTTATTTTTGCTCTCAAGTGTAACGTTGTGTTGCAGGGTGTTGCAGTGGAGGCTCCACAACACCATTCATTGGCTTTTTTTTTCAGAGGAAGGGACCTTATTTCCTTTGGGAAATCAGTAAAGGAGGATTAAGAGCATATTTTAGATCTTGGCACTCATCCAACACATTCTATTCCACCTACAGCGCAGTCTCCCTCGGTATCTGCGTTATTTTCAGTGTGCATCTGCAGTGAGGATTTGCAGTGTTTATTGGAGGGTGAGATCTTCAGTGATAGGATCATCATTTTACTTGGAAGATGAGTAATTTTCATCAGTTGCAGCATCTTCAGTCTTCTCCATCCAGTCCCATTTTCTGAGTTGCAGCTGCTACCTTGCAACTCCAACATTTTGCCAGTTTTGTATATTCAGCCAATCCTTCCAAGGATTGTTGTATTATTGTTTTCAGGGGTTGAGAGCTTGCTCCCCCTCATTTCTTGAGCCATAAATTGTTATATATTTCCATTATTATTTAGTATGGTGTAGTTTCTCTTATAAAATACATCCTCTTAGCCTGTAGAAATTCATGTGTAGCAGTGTTTAGCTATTTTCATGTACATATCCCTTTGTGGCTGCATTGCTTTGCTTGAGTGACTCTTTCCTCAAGGGTTTGTATACCATTTCTGCTATAATATAATTTTTTTGGCTATCTACATATTCATGTGCCCAAGCTTATAAAAATAACGTTGTTGTTCCATCTCTTGTTCAAGAATTGTTGTAGCCCCTTCATCGGGCACTTTTTCAAGACAACTAGGTGTGGGAGACCTGTTTAGCCCACCTAGAGGGATTTATTTTGAGCCACCTCTTGTATTTCAGTATTATATACATTGATAAAAGGTATCCAGGTCTTGGTTTCAAATCCTGTAGCAGCCATTCCTGGAAAATGCATTTTCCAGTCATGCCTTGTTGACAGTTCCCATTTTGGGATATTACAATGGTATCAGAGCATCTTTATTGGCTCAGAATGTGAGTCTCAGCCTAAGAAGATAGAAGAATATCATAATGATGAAGAATATGAATCTCTCATCAGTATTCAGAAATAAGAAGATCCTCTCCAAAGAGGAAGAGCAAAAACAAAAGGAAGGACCATGCACTTCCTATTCTCATCAATAAGAAGATAAGCATGAAGGACACTTGGATCATCAGATTCTAAGTGATTACCTTGTTGAGTACCTATCTCAACCTAGAGCCTTCAAGGGGACTCTAGCTTTCCCTCATTTCATCTACTTGAAGGAAGAGAAGAGACCCTACAACAGAAGAGGAATCAAAGGCAATAGATTTCTATTGTCTACCTTTGATGGGTCATCTGCAGCAAAAGCTTGGGTGAGAACTTTGGAGGCATTTTTCCTACTACATTCTATAGTAGGGGAAGAAGCTGTTGAAATATTAGTGCTGTACATGAAGGGTGGAGCCTATGTTTGGTGGTTCAGCCACTTGAGCCATGCAAGGGTAGAAACTTTTGCAGAGTTCACTCAAAGGTTGATCAAAACCTTTGATGGAGAAAGAGAAAAGGAGGAAAATCCTGTTGGGAAAAATACTGAGAGGGGGGGGTGAATCAGTATTTACTGCATACTCAAAACTTTTCACTTTTTCATCCTTTAAAACCCATACGCTACTTTCCTTCAGTAAACTCGCGTATATACGCGGATACCTTTCATTCAACTAGCGTATACACAGAGATCTAAATATGTCATTAGTTCTTTGCTTAGATCATTCCATTATTCATTCATCAGATGTTCAATAAGAAGTAAACATGTGCAGTAAGAACAGAATAAACCATCACACAAAGCATCACACATGAACACCAGGATTTTTAGGTGGAAACCCAAGTCGGGAGAAAACCACCGCTGCAGTTGCTCCGCCTTCAATATTTTATTATAGAGAAAACATCTTACAACATATGTGCTGGTGCAGACTCCTACCAGCACGCAGGCACCCACCTGCGCTCGTTTACCAGCCTCTCCTGGAAGGGAGCTCCAACCCCCCGACTCGTTTACCAGCCTCTCCTGGAAGGGAGCTACGACCCCCCGATCTCGTTTACCAGCCTCACCTGGAAGGGAGCTACAACCCCCTGACTGAAGGCTACAACCCTCAGCACCACCTTGGACCACGTTTCATCAATTTTCACACTGGATCCAACAACTTCAATAGAACAACACTTGTAGGCCACGTTTCATCATATTTTCAGACTGGACCCTTTCCATACTTTTAAGCACAGACATACATCACCAACAAATACATATCAACACAGATCAGATAGCAGAAACACAGCAGAACAGATCAGATATTTCATACCCCTTGCTTCAGCAAACCCTAGTTTGCATACGCTCTTTCCCTTTACTGATGTCGCGTATATACACGCTTCCGTCCACAAAAACCAGCGTATACCTCAGTGTATATTTTATTGCGCATACGCGCTTTTACTTCAGAGAAGCCGCGTGTATACGCGCTTCCTTCGCGGCTAAGTAGCGTATAGATCTTCAATGATTACAGAGCTGCATACTTCATCAGATCAGATGTTCAATTCAGATTTACCCTTTTCACTTCAGTCAGATATTCGCCTAGATGTTCGCCTCATCACAGATCTAGGCCTTCCATAAGCAGATCTAGCAGATACAAGTGCATTTCAGATCTAGATCCCCTTCTTCATCATTGGTGCATCATACCTTCAGATTTTTCTTCAAGTGTAACCCTTTCCATTCAGATCTACTTTAGAGAGAAGTATTCATTCAAGCTCAGACATCTTGCACCCACACACATATTTTGCACAATGAATTTCTTCTCCTTATATAGGTTTATCCTTTTCAATACCATGAGCCCCTTTTTCAATACCATGGGCCAAAACAATACCATGAGCCCAAAACTACCTGGACGGGGTCAATTAGGCGAATCATTACCCAATACAATGGGTCAATACCATGGTGGTTACCCCTGGTTTTGCACTTTTTGAGCGCTTTTGCCCATACGCGACTTGGAACGTTCCTTTCCGCGTGCATACGCGACTTCCCCTAGGCAAATCCGCGTATACAAAGAGACATACTCTTTTCATCATAATTTGAGCACATTCTGAATTCCTTTCTTCATTTCCTTTTGTACACATTGTAGATACATCATATTTTCTTCATCAGGAACATATTCTCTCAAGCACAACTTCATCAAGTAAGTTGTCATCATCTTCATCAAGTGGGTTGCCTTTCAAGGATAACACTCATCATCATATTGTCAACAAACATCATATCACATCAGATTTACATCATTTACCAAGTCCATCAAGTCAAGAATAACTTCATCAGGTGGTTTGCCATCAAAGACAACACATGTCAATAGTCGCATGTCTTCATCTTCATTCAGTGGGTTGCCATCAAGGACAACACTCTGCATCATATTTCCAACAATCTCCCCCTTTGGACTTGATGGCAACCACGATGGTGTTTGGTTACCACAACAGATAAATACAGTGACACCATGTCACTCTCCCAATTCTTTGACACCATTATTTGCATTCAAACACCATGTCACTCTCCCCCTTTGACATCAAGGGCAAAGGGCGGATCAAAACCAGCGGATCAAAACCAACACACTCTCCCCCTTTGACATCAAGGGCAATGGGCGGATCAAAACCAACACACTCACCCCCTTTTCTCCTCATGTAGAAGAAGCGTTCTGCAGATCTGATGTATACTGAAGTGACCAAGCTCCCCCTGAGTTCATGCTGAATATTTTTCAATGAAGTACATGACTCTATGAACTTCCTACCAAAAGACTCATACTTACATCAAATATCCAAGCAAGTGGATTTACATATAAGACTCAAGTACCCAACCAAGTGGGTTTACACATTTCAACTTAGCTACCCAACCAAGTGGGTTTACAAAAATTGACTCATCTACCCAACCAAGTGGGTTTACAAATTTGACAAGTCCTTACATGACTGAATATTACAATTTTACAACATGAGTCTCAACAAGACCTTTTCATCAAACTACAGATATAACTTTTAAGACCAACACCAGAAAGTCCTCAAGAAAGAGAACATATTTCAGAACCATCATAATGCCAACACTACATTATACTCAGCAAAGCTAATGCTCCCCCTGAATCTGTGCAACCAAGCAATCTTTCCAAATGACTAAGGCTCCCCCTTAGTTTGTGCATCCTGAAAACTTCCACCAACAAATCATCAAGGCATCTTCATCAAAACATTAGAAACATAATTATGAGAACTAGAACACCACCAGAGATACCAAACAGTATCAGAGATACCAAACAGCACTGCAGCTGTGCTGAAGAGAGCTGAACCAACCAAAAATTGCCAGCAACCAAACCTACGCGGTTTTCTGTGCAGGAACTCGCGTATATACGCGACTGTGTTTCATGAAACCCGCGTATCCAATGCCATCTTCTAAATTTCAACCAGATCTAATTCTTTTTGAGGCAAAGACAGTGTTCATCTTCTTTCTGAGATATTTGAATGCTTCCCTGGACTACAGATGGATAGAACAATGTAGTTGTGTCTTCAAGCGTCATCCAATGGTGGTAGCATAAGCACATTAGTATCCAAGTCTTCAGATTCTTTGCAGCATCAATACATTCTTTCCATACCAGAACAGCATCTTCACATAAGTGTCAAGCAATCATCCATGTGGTCCAACATCACCATGATATTTAAGATGTAACATGAAGTACCATATGTAGGCAAAAGATCTTAACCATAGTAACAAGCTTTGCATGAACTAGACTTCCAATTTCATCCAACAGATAAACTCCAGCAAGCAGTAAACACAGCTCATTCAACGTCTCATCATCATAAACCATGTACCAAGCCATCATCATTTGAGCATGAGTATCACAATAACCAAAGAATAAGCAGTCATATTGACAACAATGCAATCATTAGTATTCAACCTGCTGCTCCCCCTGAATCAGTGCTCCTTTTTAACTTTTCCAAAAACGTTCATCAGCAAGTCATCAGCAACAATCTCTGCAGGGGCTGTCCTTATCTCTGAATTATAGGACTTTCATCTCAACAATGAATACTCTTTATCAACAAGCAACCAGGCTTCATCCATAATCTTCAACACAAGAACCCATGTATCATTTCATTATCATGAGTGTAACCAGAATAATGCTAACAATGCAATCATCAGCAGTCAGACTGATGCTCCCCCTGGACTTCTGCTCCAGATCTTCAGCTATCAGATAAATTCTCTTATCATTAATGCATACGCGACTGTGTCTGCTGAAACTCACGTGTATACGCGACTTTGTTTCATAGAACCCGCGTATGAAAAGTGAAATATAGAAAATTTCACACCTTCATCTCCTCCTGAACTATATCAGATGTTCTTTTATATAACCAGAATAATCAAATCAACCATGAGAGTCATCATGCATTGCTCCCCTTGTGACGATACATTACTAAATCCCATAATGTATCCCACATCATTCCTGCAGTCTATCAGAGAAGTAAGCTTCCAGAAGCGGATGACTGCAGTAGGGTCTGAATTCCCTACGTTTCTGATCGGTCCTCCTTCTTTTTCCAAATTTGCTTGAGCTTTCCAACTGTGTGCTGAAAATTGTCCACTTTCCCAAATCTATTCATCCTGCATTCTTTTTCTACATGTCCATACTTGTTACAAGCATAACATCTCATGTGGCCAGATAAATAAACATAAGAATCATAATGAGTATTTCTATTCTTCCTCCTTTTACAATCAGCTGCTTTATGTCCATACTTGTTACATGAAAAACAATATCCCGTGAAGAAACCAGAGTACCTTTCTATGTAGGAACTGTTTGATTGAGGCTGAAATGATCTGCTCCTGCAATTTGCTGCAACATGCCCATAATTATGACATTTAAAACATTCAACGTTCTTGAATGAATTCCTTTGAGAATTCATGATTGTTGGTACATCAGGTTTTGCATTGACATCCTCTAAATTTTTGGCACTTCCTTGTGAGCTAGATTCTCCTTTAACAGTTTCATGGAAACCAAGACCATGTTTGATAGTAGGAGACCTTTGATTACTCATAATATTGTCCAAAATATTAGTACTATCATGAAACCTCAACAGTTTTACCTTTTCTTCTAATTTTCCTTTGAGAATGTTTACCTCAACCTCCAAGGCTTGACATTGCTTTGTCATGCTTTCTTCTTTCCTTCTTCCATCTTCTACTTGATCCTTCATATTTAGAATCTCTTCTTTCAACCAATTTTCGTTTTCTTCACATGTTTGTTGCAGCTCTTCATTCTTCTTATTTTATTTTTCCAGATCTTCTTTGAGAGAGATGATTTCTGCTTCAAGGCCTTCCTTTTCAAATGTTTGTAGAGGTTCCTCAATCTTCTTACTTGATGCTTCAAGATCTGTTTGTAGAGAGATGACTGCAGCTTCAAGTCCTTCATTCTTCTTGTTTGATTTTTCGAGATCTCCATTTAGATTGTTGATTTCTGCTTCTAGTTCTTTAATTCGATTAGATGCATAAGTATGAAACCTTTGATACTTTTCCACCTGTCCATTTAGCATTTCTATTTGATCTTTCATTTGAGAGATCATCTCATTGTAGATAGCTTCGCTTTTATTAAATGATCTTTGTTGATCTTCAATTTTCTTGATAGCTTCCTTTAGATCCAAAACTTTACTTTTACTATCTTCACCATTGCATGCATAGGAAAGTGCATCACAAGAACAACAATCAATACTTGTTTCATCTTCTTCATTTTCTGCTGCACATGTTTTCTGAGATATATCTTTTTCAGTAGCTTTCTTCTTTTGCTTCTTAGCCATGAGCACTTTCAGATCTTGGTCAGAATCTTCTTCATCTTCACTGGACACTTCATCATCATCTTCTTTTGCATAATAACTCTTTCTCTTCTCAAATTGTTTCCCTTTACCATGCTTTTCTCTATAAGGACATTTAGCAACATAATGACCAACTTTTCCACACTCAAAACATTTAAAGGGAAGCTTACCTTTGAATCTTCCAGTACCTAGTTGGAGCTTTCTCACGAAATTCGCTTCTTCTTCATCGGATATATAGCTGGATTCTTTGACAACTTCCTTTTCCTTTCCTTTTGTAGATGCCTTAAAAGAAACTTCTCTTACTTGAGAAGGGTCTCCTTGTCTCATTTCAAAAGCAGTCAGAGTACCATGTAATTGAACAATCGTAAGAGTTTGCAAATCTTGCCTTTCTTCAATAGCTGAAACTTTAGAGTCAAATTTTGAAGTCAATGATCTTAAGACCTTTTCCACCAGAGTAGTATCAGTTATGGTTTCACCCAAATCTCTCATTCGATTTACAATATCATCCAGACGAAGAAAGAAACTGGCAACACTCTCATCACTATGCATCTTCAAATTTTCATATTCAATTCTAAGAGTTTGGAGTTTTGCACTTTTACCTTTGTGTCTCCTTCATAGCTTAGAATGATTTTGTCCCATATTTCTTTTGCTGAATGTAGCTGCATCACTTTAGCAAATTCTGATTCAGACATGCTTCCTAATAAGACATTCACTTCTTTGGCATTGATTTCATACTTCTTCCTTTCAGCCGCATCAGTAGGAATACTTGCCGGATATTGATAGCCTTCTTCCACGATTGCCCATACTTCTGCACCAAGACTTTGCAGATATGCTTTTGTTCGTACCTTCCAGAATATCAGATTTCTTCCATTGAATAGAGGTGGCTTTATAGACATTACTCCTTCATGACTTCCCATTGCGACGGATCTCCTTCAAGCGATCAAGCTTCTGCAGAAGGACCTGCTCTGATACCAATTGTTGGGAAAAATACTGAGAGAGGGGGGGTGAATCAGTATTTACTGCATACTCAAAACTTTTCACTTTTTCATTCCTTAAAACCCATACGCTACTTTCCTTTAGTAAACTCGCGTATACACGCGGATACCTTTCATTCAACTAGCATATACACAGAGATCTAAATATGTCATTAGTTCTTTGCTTATATCATTCCATTATTCATTCATCAGATGTTCAATAAGCAGTAAACATGTGCAGTAAGAACAGAATAAACCATCACACAAAGCATCACACATGAACACCAGGATTTTTAGGTGGAAACCCAAGTCGGGAGAAAACCACCGCTGCAGTTGCTCAGCTTTCAATATTTTATTATAGAGAAAACATCTTACAACATATGTGCTGGTGCAGACTCCTACCAGCACGCAGGCACCCACCTGCGCTCGTTTACCAGCCTCTCCCGGAAGGGAGCTCCAACCCCCTGACTCGTTTACCAGCCTCTCCTGGAAGGGAGCTACGACCCCCTGATCTCGTTTACCAGCCTCACCTGGAAGGGAGCTACAACCCCCTGACTGAAGGCTACAACCTTCAGCACCACCTTGGACCATGTTTCATCAATTTTCACACTGGATCCAACCACTTCAATAGAACACAACTTGCAGGCCACAATTCATCATATTTCCAGACCAAACCCTTTTCATACTTTTAAGCACAACCATACATCATCAACATATACATATCAACACAGATCAGATAGCAGAAACACAGCAGAACAGATCAGATATTTCATACCCCTTGCTTCAGCAAACCCTAGTTTGCATACGCGCTTTTACTTCACTTATGTCGCGTATATACGCGCTTCCGTCCACACAAACCAGCGTATACCACAGTGTATATTTTATTGCGCATACGCGCTTTCTCTTCGCTGAAGCCGCGTATATACGCGCTTCCTCCACGGCGAAGTAGCGTATATATCTTCAATCATTACAGAGCAGCATACTTCATCAGATCAGATATTCAGTTCAGATCTACCCTTTTGCTTCAGACAGATGTTTGCCTAGATGCTCGCCTCATCACAGATCTAAGCCTTCCATAATCAGATCTAGAAAATACAAGAGCAATTCAGATCTAGATCCCCTTCTTCATCATTGGTGCATCATACATTCAGATTTATCATTCAAGTGTAACCCTTTCCATTCATATATACTTCAGAGAGAAGTATTCATTCAAGCTCAGACATCTTGCACCCACACTCATGTTATGCACAATGAATTTGTTCTCCTTATATAGGTTTATCCTTTTTCAATACCATGAGCCCCTTTTTTCAATACCATGGGCCAAAACAATACCATGAGCCCAAAACTACCTGGACGGGGTCAATTAGGCGGATCATTACCCAATACAATGGGTCAATACCATGGTGGTTACCCTTGGTTTTGCACTTTTTGAGCGCTTTTGCCCATACGCAACTTGGAACGTTATTTTCCGCGTGCATACGCGACTTCCCCTAGGCCAATCTGCGTATACAAAGAGACATACTCTTTTCATCATATTTTGAGCACATTCTGAATTCCTTTCTTCATTGCCTTCTGTACACACTGTAGAAACATCATATTTTCTTCATCAGGAACATATTCTCTCAAGCACAACTTCATCAAGTAAGTTTTCATCATCTTCATCAAGTGGGTTGCCTTTCAAGGACAACACTCATCATCATATTTTCAACAAACATCATATCACATCAGATTTACATCATTTACCAAGTCCATCAAGTCAAGAATAACTTCATCAGGTGGTTTGCCATCAAGGACAACACATGTCAATAGTCGCATGTCTTCATCTTCATTCAGTGGGTTGCCATCAAGGACAACACTCTGCATCATATTTCCAACAAAGCCCTCACCACCACTTGAGGAGCTTTGTCCTAATGTTTTCACACTCATGGAGGAGTAACCACATGCATCAACAGTTGGGGAAGCCAACACTTTGGAGGAAGGAACTCTTGCAGCCCTACAATAAGTTCCCAAATCTCATCAAGGTATGAAAATATTTCCACAATCTAATGTTGTAGCAAATTATTTTGATAATTGTGGAGATTTTCTTTTACATGACCAAGGGTCAAATCACACTACTACTATAGAGCAGCTTGGTTGCACTACACTGTGCAACATGGAAACATTCAAGGAGGAAATAAACCATCATCCTCATGAGCCATTGTTGGATTGCATATCACATTTGAGGTTGGGGTTTGAAGACTTGAAGGAAGATGGTAGACATCTTAGAGTGAGAAAACCCTTTCTCCTTTCAAGATGACCCTTTCTCAATGGCCTCCTCTCAGCTCAAAGAGAAACTTCTACTTTTAGAATATCCAAGACCTCATTGGTTTTGGAGGAATATTGCTGAGAGGGAGGTCTCATGGAGAGATCTCAGTAGAGGTGCACTTCAACACACCATGGAGTGCAAAGATTTTCTTCCTTTCTCACAGGAGCATATAGAAGATGGACATCTTAGGATCGATAACATCTCTCATGCTTGTGTTGGACATTCCTTGAGCCATACACATTTTTATCACTTAGATTTTCCTTGAAGTTGTTGGGAAGAGGAAAGGGGTTTGAGGTAACCACAAACCAACTTTTAGGTACAGAATCTAGCCAATCTGTACCCAAAGAGGGCTCTCTCTTTAAGTTTTAGCTTTGTTTTTTAAAATATATTAGGCTAGTTATAAAGTCCAAGAATTTTGATTCAGTTTGGGTGATGAAATTCAATAGCTTGTGGTAAGATTGAGTAGTTTTAGTCCATTGGGCTAATGGAGTCAAAGAATATGTCTTAACTGGACGTAGTTTCTTAACAAGGGATGGTTTCACAGGGCAAGGTAATCAAATAGGGAACAATTAAAGATCTAAAATGAATGGAATGGACTCGAAATGGGTGAAGGGAAATTAAGAATCCTTCAATATTTTAGAAAGAGGGAACCTGAATGATTATTAATAAAGAGCAATTAAGAATTTTTTATCAAATAATCAGAATGGATAAACTAGAAAACAAGAGCAATTAAGAATTCACTATTTAAACTAGTTCAGAAGAAAACATTAAGAAAAACAACGATTGAAAACAGATTTGACTTAAGCACTTTCTGAATTATTCCTTTTCATTTATCATTCAGATATGAAACAAGATGTTATAATAAAAAAGTATAAAAATCTAAAACATAAGAGATAGATGAATTATTGATCCATTTTTTGACTCAAGAATCCTGTGAAAAGTATTTTGCATCAATTCTTTATCCAGCTAGCCATACAAATTTATCCGACAACACTTTATTCCAAAATAATCAGTATTACAACAAAGTCTAAGAATCCACCCTTCAATACTCCGATTTAGGGAGTATTTATACAAAACATTATAAAAAATATCTCATAACAGATTGAGATATAATCTAGGTTGACTCATAAGTATGTTACAACAAACTAGAGGCAGATGGTCTCGTAGATAAGAAAAATGATAACTGATGTTGTGCTGTTTCCTTCTTTTGAGAATGTGTTGGATGCAGGCCCTAAGATTTGGCTCGTTGCTATCCTCTTTAGTAATTCTGTGCTAGCTGCTCTATTTTACTGATACTCTTTATCTGCACTGATACTCTTTAACCTCTGTCTACCCTTATATCCTTCTTATTATAACTTTTACTGTAGTCAATGATCAAAAAACCATGTAAGGATAATTTTTACAAAAGTTCTAAAATTTCTTCCCACCATTTATCTTCCGGTATTCTGGTTCTTTGCAGCTTTCTGAGAGTTTCATCAGTCTTTGTATACCTAAAGAAAGTAGGTTGAATTGGGAACAAATGCCTTACCTCATGCTCGAGATAAAACAAATTTTCCAATCTATCATGAATATTTTTTCCTGTAGGCAATGCTGCTGCTGATGAACTAGTTGAGGAACTGGCCTGATTGTCAGCATGCTTGTCCAATTTCTCAACATAAATTTCAAGGTCCATAAATTTATCCTCTGAAACTAAAGGACTGGGAAATCCTTTATTCAACAAAATATCAAATCTTTTTATAAAGGCATTGATTTCTTCTTGCATATCAGAGCATTTTCGTTCTAGATTCTGCATCAGAGTTCTTTTGGTAAAAACTCTTTTTATTTCCAAAATTGTTCTCGTCCTGTCTTGAATGCCAAGTTCTTCAATTTGATGCTTGTTCTGAGTATTTAAAAAGCGGATAAGGTCATTGGCTTCTTCAGGCATGTTTCCCAATTCTTCTCTTTCTTTTAGGATTTCTTCCAGAGCCAATTTGACTAAATCATTTTGTTCATACATTATTTGAATTGAGGGCCAGACATCGTTTATTGACTAGATGATTTTTTCCCAAAGAATTTCATTTATTTCCTTTAAAGGCTTCTCCAATGTGAGATCCTTCTCCAATCTGTTGACCTCTCTTGTTTTATCTGCAACATTCATCTTCAAGAGATCATATTTTTCTTCTAAAGTGGTGAATTGTACCTTTGTTCTTTGGAGTTCTGTCACTTGGAGTTTCAATTCCTCCATTGACTTTATTAACTCTTCGGTACTTAAATTGGAAATATTACCCTGTGATAATTCCGTTGGCTGAATTCTTGTTGTAGTACCTGTAATCACTTCAGTTGTAGATGCTGGAGTATTAGGCTGCTTATCTTTCAATGCCTTTTCAAGCTCTTTTTCATTTTCATTAAGTTTCTCATTCAGTTTCAAGAGAAAATCCATCAATTCTTCTTCATAATTTTGCTTTATGATTTCTGCAGTCTGTGGATGTCTTGAGGCTGGTAACTTCAGTTGTTTTCTCAAGGCTGCAATATCATCATCTTTTTTCTTGATCAAAGCTTCTATACCCTTGACATCCTTGGGATTATGACCCAATCCAATAATTATTTCCTCCAAAGTCTTTATCCTGTTGTCCTTAGCCTGAGAAGAGGCTTTTTCAAGATTTAGTTGAGCATTAGTATTCTCCAAAGAATCCTGCAATTTCTGGGTCATCATTGATTTATCTGTCAGAGTATAATAAATCATTTCACCTGTCTGTTTATGCAGCTCAATTTGATCCAAAGGATGAATATCCTTTGCTATGACTTCAAAATTAGTTATGATATAATCTGCAGCTGTTTGAGGTTGCTGCACTTTGGGTTTGAAGTGACTCATTATCATTTTACCTAGTTCGATGTCATAGGCTGACATCAATCTTTGTTGATTCTTAGGAGCCATCTTCAAATATTGACTGTAAACTTGAAGTCTGAGTGGATCATTTCTAGCCTTTATATTTATGAATGTCCTTTTAATATCCCAGGCATATTTCACTAGTGGTTTGAAAGATGATACTTCTGCACTTTGCTGCCTTTGCAGCTCTCTTCTCTGTAAAGTAGTGGGTGTCCCACTGATTGTACATGTTTGCTGACTACCCAATTCTTCTTGCGTCTGACTATTAGGGATTTCATGAATAGATTCTACTTTTGGAAGAGGATTCAATTTTTGTCTTTTAACATCAGGTTGTTCTGAATACCCACTGATAGGGGTATCTGCTTCAGCATCTCTCTTTTTACCCTTTTCTATATTGAGAGGAGTTTGTAAAATTGACATTTCTGCCACATTGGTCTGAGTAGGAGAAATTTGTACTTGACCCTGTTCTTTAGAAGTTTCAGGCTATTCTGTCATTATAAATTTTTTTGTAACTTGTATATCAGCCTCTTTCTCCTTTCCTTTAGATGCTACCATAGCCAATGCACTGATTTCCTGTAAATTTTGTTGAAAATTCCCAACAGAAGAAGAACCAATACCCGGTATCTGTACTTGTCCAAAAGAGTCTAGGTCAAGTATTTTTTCAAGGTCTTTCATTACATTTTCAACATTGACCTGCTCACTATCTTGTTCTATCAATGTCCCTTCCATCCATTCATCTATATTGGCATACTGTTCAATTTCTGGGATTCTTTGATGAATGTATGGTGATAATTTGTTTTTCATTCTTATATCACAAATAAAGTTGTTTGGGTCATAAGGTACCCAGTAGAAACTTTTTTGTAATTTGAGATAGTCTTCTAAGATTCTTTCAGCTTCCTTTCCAGCATCCCTAGAATTACAGAAAAAGGGACCTAATTGACTTTTAATCCTGAGTTGAGCCTTTTTCTTTGCATTGTAGAAATGAACTATGTCAGAATTAATCATCTGTCTGAAATACTCCAATGCAAAAAGTCTCATTGGGACATATTTTGGCAACTTGAAAGGGCATAACTCACACCCATATATTATGCTTTCTGTGTGATTTCGGTATAGGTATCAGTCACCTATCTTGTATTGCTTTGAGAGTTGGAGAATTTTCTTGATGTCACTAGTGAACCTAGGAGGGGAGAATCCTGTCAACAAGGTGGTAGCAGGGTGTAAAAATAGGTCAATAAACTCATTATAAGAGTAAGGAGAATCAAAAGAATTATGAGTGATGGAAGACCAAAAGATTACAAACCTAGGATTTCCTTTGGCATCAAGTTTTTTAATACAGAAAGGAAAACTCTCTGATTGAAAGTAAAGCATGAGATGGTATATAACAGAGGAATACTTGAACACTCTTTCATTCTCTAATCTCATGAACTGATCATGGATTTTATCAGCAATGTAGGAAGAAAAATCATACTTGACAGCAGGGGGCTGTCCAGGGGTAAAAATTGACAACAATACTAGAGTTAATTGATCAGCATATTCACTAGTATTGAAACCCATTATAGAGGATATCATATTTAGAATAAGCCTACCCACATCAGTGAAAAAGGTATAACCATAAGGGGGAGGGCCTTTGGGCTGATGTTCTGGTAACATGAAGGTTTGGCAAAGGTGATTCAACTCTTTTTGGGATAAATTGGAAGATTTCTCAAGTAATTTTCCCATGGAAAGGGGAGTCAAGGCTTGACCAGGCTGAAACTGTAACATTTCGTTGATAGACTGAGCAGTTATTGGGAAAATAATGGTTTGACTCTGGCACAAAACTGCTCATTGATTGGGATCATAATTTTCATGGCAGTAATGGATTATCTCAGGAAAAATATGGAGTGAAGGGAGAAGACACATGGAAATATTGGATTTCCATAATCCAAAAATGTCAGAGATGTTTAAGTAGTTATCTCTGCAGCGGAAAAAATTTCGAAGAGGATTTTCACTGAGAACAAGGTCTTTAATTTGGAAATCCCTATCTACTAGAGGCAGATGGTCTAAATCTCTGTGAGGGGAATTTAGGGGTGCGACATTCAAAGCCATGGGAATTTCTATTTCTCGTTCTTGTGGATTCAGAAATGAATTGCGGGTTTTGATGGAAAAACGAGTACAATCACAGGTTTGGGAATGCAATTTTAGTTTTGGGATTTGAGGAATGAACTAAAGACCAATCCTGAACCCTGTTTCAGTTTTTCGTGTGACATTCAAAACAAAAACCAGGTTTTTACATAGTTCAACGGGAATTTGGGTAAATACCTGTTTTTCGAGAACTAAACAGTGATGAAAACAGGTGTTGGTTATGGCGGATGAACTCTGGATTACTCGACTACAACTTTCTTTAGCAAGGTAGCAATTGGAAAACTTCGACAGTTGATTTCAAAATTTGTTGCATAGGACACTGGTCACTGCATGAGAAAGTGAAAATGACGCGGGTTCTTTTGTTTTATTTGCAAAGTCAAAGGTTGGCGGGTTTTTTTTATTTTTTAATAGATGACGTCAACAAGTACGTGGGCTTCGTCACGGGAGGCAGGCGGTAAGCGGTTTCCATCGCACATCTTTTGGGGAAGAGTGGTTTTCACCGGAGGGCAAGTGATTCCATACGATGGACGATGCGTGGCGCGGCACTGTTCAGAAAACCATTTCACCATCGAGCGTTATCTTTCGGATGCGGATGCGCAGCGATATTGATAATAACCGTAGATCTGATATTAGTCAATCGAACGATTGTCGGGAGAGAAAGATGACAGGGAATTAACTGGTGAGCCCAATGCAATTAAACATAATTTAAATTATGTCGGGGGTGATTTGATTGGTGGAATAGATTGTTAATTAACCATGAGGATCAATTAATGTATTTTAAATGCGGCGGGGTGTCGGGTTTTTAATTGATTGGAATTTCAACCAATTAATTAAATTTATATGGTTATTTTTCAACCAACGGGGCGCGATATTATATTAATTTGGAAATTTTAAAATAATATCGGAAAAGGGAAAATTTGCAAGGATTTAAATACTAAATTAGAAATTAATATGGGAAATGAACAGAAGCGCTAAGTGTGTATTTAACTTATGATTTTATGAAATAGGGTTTTTATGAAATATTGCATGATTTTCCTAAGTAAAATGGGATTTTACTTAGGAAAAGATTTTTTAGAAGTGAGTGAATGTCATGATGAATGATTTTAAGTACTTAGGCTTTTCCAATTATTGGGCCGAGGGTCCGGTCCCTCCAAAAGTCAAGGAAATGCCTTGAGCCCCTCCAATTTTCAAATGCCTTAGTACTTAGGGGAAATTAGTGAAATTTTTAGGGAAAAATGAGAAGGGAAGTTAATAATCTAACTTTGCTTTGCTCGAAATTCTTCCAGTGTAGTGTCTGTCTTTGCACTTGTGATGAAAGTAAATATTTAACACATCTAGAGTCATTATCCATCACATTTAATTCTGCAACAACATCTACCTACCCTACCTACTTTACCCTACCTTTTTTTCTTCTTTATTAGGGTGCAATTAGACTGGAAAACCCTCATCACACTTTTTCTTTTACATCTGGAAATCTATCTAATTCTATCCTTATTACATCCAAGGGATCAGATTAAACTGTTGAGCTCCTTTATTTACTCTACCTATCTACTTATCTGCCAAGATTAAATAGTTTGGTCAGATTTTATTCTCTATCTCTAAAACATAAAATTGAAAGATGAACTAGCCAAGCTTAAACTGTTTGACTGTTCATAAATTGTGGCATAAAATACAAGTTACACACAATTTTATTTATTACATAAGAGCAAAAAAGTAGTGGCATTTAGACTTGCACACTTTCCTTGGCCTTTCTTTTGGTGGGGTTCATTTTCTTTCACTTTTTTGGCCATTTTATTCTTTTCACCCTTTGATTTTTCTTTTAGGGTATACCCTCTTTACATTTTTTAAATTTTTTGATTTTTTGACAATATGGAAAACCTTTGCAACAAGAAAAGGTATGAACATATTACATATCTCATCAATTCGATCATGATATATGACACCTATTGGTATAGGAGTCTAACACTGGCTCCACTTGGGGATGGATTTTCCTGGTGAAAAGTCAAGAACAGCAGGTCAGTTTCCCTCAGAATGATTTTGACTGCACCATGGAATCTTCTTCTGTTTGGTTCTTTATTATATGTATGACAGTAATACTTCTGAAACGTAGGGCCTTCTCCTCGGGCTTCAACTCCAGTAAGTTACTATCCACTGAAAACTGATACATTACAAAGGATATATTATGTACATGTTAAAAAATCAGGATATCCTAATAAATAGGATCAAAATAATGTTTCAACATTCTACCATTAACTGGTCCTTCTTCAGTTTCTGTACCATCCAAGTTTTTTGGAAAATATGTATTATTTCCTTGTAAATCATGAATAATATAAGGTCCTTTCCATAGGAAGTCAAACTTCCCATGTTTTCCCTTATCCTCTCTTCTGGAATCCCATCTTAAAACTTTGTTTCCCTGTTGGAAATCTTCTTCCTTGGTCCTTTTATCAAATATCTTCTTTAGTTCTCCTGTAATACTTGGGATCTTTGATAAACTTCCTCTCTGGTCTGCTGCAAATTGATAGTCTGATTTATTCTCCTTTGAATATCATTTGGTTCAACCTGAGCTTCTTGAAGTAATTTCATTACAGGAACTCCTAAAGAGGAAAGAAATACAGCCTCAATACCATAAACTAACTCATAAGGACTAGTCCTAATAGATTTTTTGGAGGTGAGTCTGTCTGCCCATAGTGCATTTGTAAGTTTCTTGTGCCAATTTTTCTTATTTTCCTCCAATAATTTCTTAATAATATTAATGAGACTCTTGTTGGAAGATTCAGCCAGTCCATTACCCTGAGGGTAATAGGCTGTGGAATGGCTTAAAGTGATATGATATTTATTACATAAACTTATCATTTTCTTAGATTTGAAGGCAACAACATTATCAGTTATGATTTTCTCAGGACAGCCAAATCTTGATAATATATTAGTTTCTAGGAATCCTATGATCACAGTGTCATTGGCTTGTCTGGAAGGAATTTCTTCTATCCATTTGGTGAAATAGTCTATGGAAGTGAGGATCCATTTGTGCTGGCCAGAAGAAGGAGGATGGATTTCTCCAATGAAATCCAAGCCCCATTGTTGGAAAGGTTTTTCAGTGGAAATTGGTTTCAAGGGTAAAGGTAATAGTTTTCTCTTGCCTTCAAAAATTTGACATTTATGGCAAGTAGTAACAAATTTCTTTACATTAGAGAACAAGGTTGGCCAATAAAATCCAGCTCTTAGGATCTTGTTTGTAGTTGATTTCCAATAAAGGTGTCCACCACAGTCTCCTACATGGAATTCATTGAGAACCTTGTCAGCTTCATCTTTTAACAAAAAATTCAATAGAATGCCATCATGATTTTTCCAAAACAGAACATTATCTAAAATACAAAACTTCAAAGATGTCAACTTTAAAAACCTTTTCTTTTTTCTGGATAACCTTGGAGGAGCTTGCAGGTTTAACAATACATAAATTATATTAGCATACCATGGTGAATCTAAGAAGGCCTGGCTGATTTGTGGAGTCGCCATCTCCTGTTCGTCATCCAGTTCATTAATATCCAGGGCTTGGCAATTTGTTTCTGTCATGAGTTGAGCCAATCCCTGTCCCTTTATAAGCTTTATAGGCTTTATCTCAATATCATATTCTAATATGGTAGCAATCCATTTACCTCTTTTTCCCTCAATTCCATCTTGAGTTAATATGTCTTTGACAACAACATTTGGTACAGAGGCTATCACATGGGAATACAATATATAGATTCTAAAATCTTTAATGCCTTTTACAAGTGTAATGGCTTGCTTTTCCTTGATGTTATATTTTAATGATGCATCTGTCAGTGCTTTACTAAAAAATGATATAGGTTTTTCACATCCTTGATCATCCTTTTGTAATAAAATAGCTGCTACAGCATGTTCTGATGAAAATGAAAATATTATGAAGTCTCTATCAAATTGTGGACTAGTAAGAACTGGTGTTCTAGTCAAAGCCATTTTAATTTCTTCAAGTTCTTGTTTGGCTTCTACTGTCCATTTAATACTTGAATACTTTCTTAACATGTTAGTAAGAAATCTAATTAATTCAGCTAAGCTAGATATGAATCTTCTCAAAAAATTGATTTTTCCTATGAAAGCTTGAAGTTCTTTAACATTTCTAGGGTGAGGTATCTGCAATATAGCTTTTATTCTAGCAAGATCAATTCTAATACCATCTTTGGAAATGATATGGCCCAAAATTTTACCTTATTCAAGACCAAACAAGGACTTTTTTGGATTCAAAGAGATACCATACTTTCTACATTTTATGAATACTTGTCTGAGATGGTCCAAATGTTGTTGATCTGATTTAAAAAAAACAGTTAAATCATCCAGATATATAACAAGAAAGTCATGAATTTATTTTTCAAATGCAATGTCCATTGCTTTTTGAAAGGTTGCTCCAGCATTTTTAAGTCCAAATAGCATTTTAACGTACTTGAATGTACCCCATGGTGTTGTAAAAGCTGTTTTTTCCTGGTCATCGGGATGAACCAGAATCTGGTTGTATCCTGAGAACCCATCTAAAAGAGAAATCCTTGAAGCACCTACTACCCTTTGTAAAATGTGATCCATTTTGGGAAAAGGGTAATTATCCTTCAAAGAAACCTTATTTACATTTCTTAAATCAACACATAATCTGATCTCTCTACTTTTATTCCTAGTAGGGACTAAGTTAGACACCCACTCTAAAAATCTAATAGGAGCAATTATCCCTGCTTCATACATTCGTTTGATTTATTTTTCAATTAAAGGCAACAGTACAGGGTTGATTCTTCTGAGTTTCTACTTAAATGGTTTCTGATTTTCTTTCAGAGGTATTCTATGTTGAATTATAGAGGTATCATATGATTTCAAGTCTTCATAACTCCAGGAAAAGACATCCTAGAATTCTCTTATTAGTTCAACATATTTTGGTTTTTGATCAGGAGGCAAAGATTTAGATAACTTTATTATTTTAGGATTTTCTTCAGTCCCCAGATTATAATCCTCAATATCAGCTTTCAATGGTTCCATTTTGGGTTTCTTTGGAATATCATTAGAGTCAAAAAGATCTTCCAGAGGAGTTAATCCTTTAGGCAAATGATTATCTTTCAAATTAATGATTTCAGATTCATCTTCTATAATCTCATAAACCTCCATTTTTTTAAGGTCCTACATTTCTTTTTTGGTGAACTTCGTTGGATGAAGAATTTGAATTTCACTTTCTTCTGAAATTTCTATTTCTTGTTCATTTATTTGATCAGATTCAATAACTGTATCTTCATCTATGTTACTGTTAGAAAATTCATTCTCTAAAGTCAGGAAATTGTTAATCTGATTGTCATTTGCAAACACTTGCCAATTATTAAAATTGTCTGGTATAGCTGGTCTATGTCTAATCTCAGCTGTGAACTGATGATTAGGTTCGAATGGTAATTTACAAGTGCTAGCAAACATTGCGAGACTATGCGCATGCAAATTTTGTTTTTTTTGGATTTTAGCAAGCTGAGTCTGCAGAAAGGTATTGAGAATCTCTACAACTGTTCCTCTATATTCTCTCAGTCTGGGATCATTTGTCAAAAATTGACCTTTGATCTGTTGAATGATTAAATCAGAATCTCCTATAACAGATACTCTAATTGCCCCTAATCTTTTGACAAATTTAAGCCCTAGTAAAAGAGCTTCATATTCTGGCATATTATTAGTGCACTTAAAGTTTAATCTGTAAGCATGACCTTCAGCATGATCATTTTCAAGGTTGTGTATCCAAATTCCAACTCCTGCTCCTAATTTATTAATGAAACCATCAAATTCTAAGTGCCAAATAATTTCATGTTCATAATTGGTGTCAGGAGTTTCAGGAATTTTTTTAATAGTGAGATCTGGTTTGTTACTTTCTTCTAGTTTCTCTTGGGTGTCTGATGTTTCTTTTCCCTCGGAGATTTCCCGATTTTGAACACTAGATTTATTTGCAATTTATTTTGGTTCAGTTGATGGAACTTCTAATTCGGTGGGGAGATCCAATTCAGCATTATAAAGAATAAATGAGTCCATATCGGAGTGTACTGAGTAAATGGGGAAATTTTCAGGCTTCTCCTAACTACTGACCACATATTTCATTAAATTTTCTCTGTATAGTCTCTTAGGTTGGTCAAACACTGAAATAGTAGCATATGACATGTCTAATTGAATATATCCTCTAAGTTTTGCACCCCAAGATCTGGACAATAGCATACCATATTTTGGAGGAATATCTGCTACTACTATATCCATCAAAATTGTTTTTGCAGGGTATTGAACCAATGTAACACACAAATCTTTGATTATTCCTAAACATCTCACCTAACTTGAATCAAAAGAAAAGAGATCTTTGTTTGGTTTGGTGATGTCTAGGTTTAATCTCTCCATTACAGCCTTGGGCATCAAATTGTGAGATGCCCCAGAATCAAGCATGAAATTATGAAGTATTTTATCATGTATATTCAAACTCACATAGAATGGAGGAGTTCCTCCACTTCCTGGTTTTCCATTTACTTCAGGGCCAAATAATAATCTAGGTTGATCATCAAAAACATTTATTGAGTCATCACTTCCAGTAATATTAAGTGATCTATTGATTTGACTTCAGTAGACATCATGTTTAGCTAATTCAGACAATGGAATAGCTATTTTTAATTTTCCTACTTCAGCTTCCATATTAAAAGGTTTTTCAGACTGAGTTCTTGTATTTCAAACATTTGGATTTTCTTTATCTTCTGTGTTTTCGATATTTTTCTCATTCTCAGGAATATGGTTGTGGGCTGAAGTTGTTTTCGAATCAACTTCTGGAGGTTTCTCTACATTTCCTTTAGGAGGAAGAGTATTGGAAAGTTGTCTGTTATTCAGTTGAGTATCGGATACATCTTCCATTATTGGGTTGGCAGGATTAGGATCTGATCTAGAAAGAATATGTACAGGGGTAGTATTGGTTTTACCTTTGAGGGGCTGTTTTGTAGCTTTCTGTTTACTTGTTTCCGGAACATCAATTCTTCTGCTCCTCAAATTATATTTCTTCTGAACTTTGTAAATGGCTGTATCATATCCTTCCTTAAAGTCAAATGATTCTCCTAAATGGGTTTGAAATTGCTTAAGAATGTGAGCTTCTTGATCATCTTGGGTCAAGAAAATTTCTGGTTCGTCCTTGCGTTCAGTAAAGTTGTTTATTTGAACATCTTCAGTTGGTTCCTCAGAAGTTGAGGCTTCAATATAATTTTCCTGTAATGGGGGCCTAATATTTTGGTTAGGACCAGTTTTTCCAGTATTTTGATTTTGGTTCCTTCTGAAATTTGGATTTCTCACAGTATTGTTCGGTTGACCATCCCAAGGAGATTTCTTCTCAATTTTTTCTACTCTATCTCCTAGCCTTTCCATTCCTTTGATAATAGCATCTAGTTTCTTTTCAAAAGTTGTGGGTTCTTCATTTAAAGGCATTCTCCTTTCAGCTTTGGCTCTAGCTCATTTCTCTATCAGGTTGGCTTCAACACTAACAACTATACTTTGCATTTCTTCTAAAGTTTGAGGAGCTCTTTCCCTAAGCTAATATGTCATATCAGAATCAAATCCATCAGGGAATTTGAATAATACTAAATCTGGAGGAGGTCTAAGATTTTGGGGAATAGCATTGTAAGCCTCATTGAACCTGGTGATGTAATCTTGCACAGTCTCATTTGGTCCTCTCTTTAGTTTTCCAAAGTCTGATAAGATTTGAAGATGATCTTTCTTCTTTTCCCATCTGTTTAAAAATGATCTATAAAGATCTTGTAAGTCAGTAACACTGTTTGCAGGAAGGGCTCTAAACCAGGTTCTAACTTCTCTAGTAAGACTTTGGAAAAATATTATCATTCTTACATCATCAGCATCTATTTCATAAATTTCAAAATAATCGGTCATCTTTTTAGTATGTTGTTGTGCAGTGTAAGTACCAGAACCATCAAAAGGAGTGATTTTACTTTGGTAATCTTGAGGCATCGCCCCTATATTGGCTGGTAATACCAAAGGAGCATATCTGTTTGCCATTGCAGGAGGTAACAATGAAATAACAAGTGAGGTTGGTCTATGAGTAGTGGGTGGAGGAGTAGAAGGGGTAATTTGAGGTTGAGATGTTTGAGGAAATGTTGATGAACTTGGAGAGGCTGAAGTGATCACAGAAATATTTGATGTTCCTTCAGAGGTAAGCTCAGATTGTATGGAATTTCGCAAATGTTTATCAATATGTGAAGTAGCAAATTCAAATTGTAAATCTTCAAGAAATACTGGGTCTGGAACCAAATTGGACAACTCAGATTCAGAAAAGTTTACAAATAGAGATGTTTCAAACTGCTCGTCAAAAGGTTCGTCCTCAAGATAAATCCACTTAACAGAACAAGATATTGATCTATAGAGAGGTCAAGAACTACCATAGCTTTCTTGACTATCTTGTCTCCTAAGAATTCTGGGGATCAAATTCAGATTTTCAAACACAGGCGGTGGATTTGGATCAGGATTAGCCCTAGTGTAACGAGTCCTTTCTGAAGCCATTTTTCTAGGTGATATTTTTTTGGTGTTTTGTCTAAATGGAATGAACAATACAACTTCAACAATCTCTTTAAGAAGTTTTAGATATTGGATTTAAATTTTCTTAAAGATTTATTTGACTAGAGGAACTGATCAAATGTTTGAAACCAAAGTTTAGTTCATAAACTAGACCAGAGATAGACTGAAGCAACATTTATTTACTTATGCAATTGCAGAGCAAAATTAGTTCAAAGGCTATCTGGCTAACTTTAGGCTCTATCTGTAGTTTATAAAGTAAACAATAGTAACAATAAAATTATTTAGGTCCCCAATATGGTCGCCACTATGTTATCACTCAGATTTTCCTTGAAGTTGTTGGGAAGAGGAAAGGGGTCCGAGGTAAACACAAACCAACTTTTAGGTACAGAATCTAGCCGATCTGTACCCAGAGAGGGCTCTCTCTTTAAGTTTTAGCTTTGTTTTTTGAAAGATATTAGGCTAGTTATAAAGTCCAAGGATTTTGATTGAGTTTGGGTGATGAAATTCAATAGCTTGTGGTAAGATTGAGTAGTTTTAGTCCATTGGGATAATGGAGTCAAAGAATATGGCTTAACTGGATGTATTTTCTTAACAAGGGATGGTTTCACAGGGCAAGGTAATCAAATAGGGAACAATTAAAGATCTAAAATGAATGGAATGGAATCGAAATGGGTGAAGGGCAATTAAGAATCCTTCAATATTTTTGAAAGAGGGAACCTGAATGATTATTAACAAAGAGCAATTAAGAATTATTTATCAAATAATCAGAATGGATAAACTAGAAAACAGGAGCAATTAAGAATTCACTCTTTAAACTAGTTCAGAAGAAAAAATTAAGAAAAACAATGATTGAAAACAGATTGCGCTTAAGCACTTTCTGAATTATTCATTTTCGTTTATCATTCAGATATGAAACACATATGGTATAATCAACAAGTATAAAACTCTAAAACATAAGAGATAGATGACTTATTGATCCGTTGTCTGACTCAAGAATCCTGTGAAAAGTCTTTTGCATCAATTCTTTATCCAGCTAGCCATACGAAATTTATCCAACAACACTTTATTCCAAAATAATCAGTATTACAGCAAAGTATAAGAATCCACCCCTCAATACTCCGATTGAGGGAGTATTTATACAAAAAATTATAAAAAATATCTCATAGCAGATTGAGATATAATCTAGGATGACTCATAAGTATGTTACAACAAACTAGAGAAAAATGGTCTCGTAGATAAGAAAAATGATAACTGATGTTGTGTTGTTTCCTTCTTTTGAGAATGTGCTAGATGCAGGCCCTAAGATTTGGCTCGTTGTTGTCCTCTTTAGTAATTCTGTGCTGGTTGCTCCGTTTTACTGATACTCTTTATCTGCACTGATACTCTTTAACCTCTGTCTACCCTTATATACTTCTTATTATAACTTTTACTGTAGTCAATGATCAAAAATTCATGTAAGAATAATTTTTAGAAAAGTTCTAACATTTCTTCCCACCATTTATCTTCTGGTATTCTAGTTCTTTGCATATTTCTGAGAGTTTCATCAGTCTCTATATACCTAAAGAAAGTAGGTTGAATTGGGAAAAAATGTCTTACCTCATGCTCGAGATAAAACAAATTTTCCAATCTATCATGAAGATTTTTTCCTGTAGGCAATGCTACTCCTGATGAGCTAGTTGAGGAACTGGCCTAATTGTCAGCATGCTTGTCCAATTTCTCAACATAACTTTCAAGGTCCATATATTTATCCTCTGAAACTAAAGGACTGGGCAATCCTTTATTCAACAAAATATCAAATCTTTTTATAAAGGCATTGATTTCTTCTTGCATATCAGAGCATCTCCGTTCTAGATTCTGCATCAGAGTTCTTTTGGTAAAAAATATTTTTTATTTCCAAAACTATTCTCGTCCTATCTTGAATTCCAAGTTCTTCAAGTTGATGCTTGTTCTGATTATTTAAAAAGCGAATAAGTTCATTGGCTTCTTCAGGCATGTTTCCCAATTCTTCTCTTGCTTTTAGGATTTCTTTCAGAGCCAATTTGACTAAATCATTCTATTCTTACATTATTTGAATTGAGGGCCAGACATCTTTTATTGACTGGATGATGTTGTCCCAAAGAATTTCATTTATTTCCTTTAAAAGCTTCTCCAATGTGAGATCCTTCTCCAATCTGTTGACCAACTTTTCTAAGCTGTTGACCTCTCTTGTTTTATCTGCAACATTCATCTTCGAGAGATCATATTTTTTTTCTAAAGTGGTGAATTGTACCTTTGTTCTTTGGAGTTCTGTCACTTGGAGTTTCAATTCCTCCATTGAATTTATTAACTCTTCGGTACTTAAATTGGAAATTTTACCCTGTGATAATTCTGCTGGCTGACTTGTTGTTGTAGTACCTGTAATCACTTCAGTTGTATATGCTGGAGTATTAGGCTACTTATCTTTCAATGCCTTTTCAAGCTCTTTTTCAGTTTCAATAAGTTGCTCATTCAGTTTCAAGAGAAAATCCATCAATTCTTCTTCAGAATTTTGCTTTATGATTTCTGCAGTATGTGGATGTCTTGAGACTAGTAACTTCAGTTGTTTTCTCAAGGCTGCAATATCATCATCTTTTTTCTTGATCAAAGCTTCTATACCCTTGACATCCTTGGGATTATGACCCAATCCAATCATTATTTCCTCCAAGGTATTTATCCTGTTGTCCTTAGCCTAAGAAGAGGAATTTTCAAGATTTAGTTGAGCATTAGTATTCTCCAAAGAATCCTACGATTTCTGCATCATCATTGATTTATTTGTTAGAGTAGAATAAATCATTTCACCTGTTTGTTTATGTAGCTCAATTTTATCCAAAGGATGAACATCCTTTGCTATGACTTCAAAATTAGTTCTGATATAATCTGCAGTTGTTTGAGGTTGCTTCACTTTGGGTTTGAAGTGACTCATTATCATTTTACCCTATTGGATGTCATATGCTGACATCAATCTTTGTTGATTCTTAGGAGCCATCTTCAAATATTGATTGTAAACTTGAAGTCTAAGTGGATCATTTCTGGCCTTTATATTTATGAATGTCATTTTAATATCCCAGGCATCTTTCAGTGGTGGTTTGAAAGATGATACTTCTGCACTTTGCTGCCTTTGCAGCTCTTTTCTCTGTAAAGTAGTGGATGTCCCACTGATTGTACATGTTGGCTGACTACCCAATTATTCTTGCGTCTAACTATCAGGGATTTCGTGAACAGATTCTACTTCTGGAAGAGGATTCAATTTTTGTCTTTTAACATCAGGTTTTTCTGAATACCCACTAATAGGGGTAGCTGCTTCAGCATCTCTCTTTTTACCCTTTTCTATATTGAGAGGAGTTTGTAAAATTGACATTTCTGCCACATTGGTCTGAGTAGGAGAAATCTGTACTTGACCCTGTTATTTAGAAGTTTCAGGTTGTTCTGTCATTGTAAATTTTTCTGTAACTTGTATATCAGCCTCTTTCTCCTTTCCTTTAGATGCTACCGTAGCCAATGCACTGATTTCCTGTAAATTTTGTTAAAAATTCCCAGTAGAAGAAGAACCAATACCTGGTATCTGTACCTGTCCAAAAGAGTCTAGGTCAAGTATTTTTTCAAGGTCTTTCATTACATTTTCAACATTGACCTGCTCACTATCTTTTTCTATCAATGTCCCTTCCATCCATTCATCCATATTGGCATACTGTTCAATTTCTGGGATTCTTTGATGAATGTATGGTGATAATTTTTTTTTCATTCTTCTATAAAAAATAAAGCTATTTGGGTCATAAGGTACCCAGTAGAAACTTTTTTGTAATTTGAGATAGTCTTCTAAGATTTTTTCAGCTTCCTTTCCAGCATCCCTAGAATTACAGACAAAGGGACCTAATTGACTTTTAATCCTGAGTTGAGCCTTTTTCTTTGCATTGCAGAAATGAACTATGTCAGAATTAATCATCTGTCTGAAATACTCTAATGCAAAAAGTCTCATTGGGACATATTTTGGCAACTTGAAAGGGCATAACTCACACCCATATATTCTGATTTCTGTGTGATTTCGGTATAGGTACCAGTCACCAATCTTGTATTGCTTTGAGAGTTGGAGAATTTTCTTGATGTCACTACTGACCCTAGGAGGGGAGACTCCTGTCAACAAGGTGGTTGCAGGGTGTACAAATAGGTCAATAAACTCATTATAAGAGTAAGGAGAATCAGAGGAATTATGAGTGATGGCAGACGAAAAGATTACAGACCTAGGATTTCCTTTGGCATCAAGTTGTTTAACATAGAAAGGGAAACTCTCTGATTGAAAGTAAAGCATGAGATGGTATATAACAGAGGAATACTTGAACACTCTTTCATTCTCTAATCTCATGAACTGATCATGGATTTTATTAGCAATGTAGGAAGCAAAATCATACTTGACAGCAGGGGGCTGTCTAGGGGTAAAAATTGACAACAATACTAGAGTTAATTGATCAACATATTCACTAGTATTGAAACCCATTATAGAGGATATCATATTTAGAATAAGCCTGCCCACATCAGTGAAAAAGGTATAAATATAAGGGGGATGGCCTTTGGGTTGATGTTCTGGTAACATAAAGGTTTGGGAAAGGCGATTCAACTCTTTTTGGGATAAATTGGCAGATTTCTCAAGTAATTCTCCCATGGAAAGGGGAGTCAAGGCTAGACCAGGCTAAAACTGTAACATTTCATTGATAGACTGAGCAGTTATTGGGAAAAGAATGGTTTGACTTGGGGACAAAACTGCTCGTTGATTGGGATCATAATTTTCATGGAAGTAATGGATTATCTCAGGAAAGATATGGACTGAAGGGAGAATTTACATGGGAAGATTGGATTCCCATAATCCAAAAATGTCAGAGCCATTTAAGTAGTTATCTCTGCAGCGACAAAAAATTTGAAGAGGATTTTCACTGAGAACAAGGTCTTTAATTTGGAAATACCTATCTACTAGAGGCAGATGGTCTAAATCTCTTTGAGGGGCATTCAGGGGTGCGACATTCAAAGCCACGGGAATTTCCATTTCTGGTTCTTGTGGATTCAGAAATGAATTGCGGGTTTTGATGGAAAAACGGGCACAGTCACAGGTTTGGGAATGCAATTGTAGTTTTGGGAATTGAGGAATGAACTAAAGACCAATCCTGAACCCTGTTTCAGTTTTTCGTGTGAAATTCAAAACAAAAACCAGGTTTTTACATAGTTCAACGGGAATTTGGGTAAATACTTGTTTTACAGGAACTAAACAGTGATGAAAGCAGGTGCTGGTTATGGCAGATGAACTCTGGATTACTTTACTGCAACTTTCTTTAGCAAGGTAGCGGTTGGCAAAATTCGACAGTTGATTTCGAAATTTATTGCATAAGACACTGGTCACTGCATGAGAAAGTGAAAATGACGCGGGTTCTTTTATTTTATTTGCAAAGTCAAAGGTTGGCGGGTTTTTTTTATTTTTTAATATATGACATCAACAAGTACGGGGGCTTCGTCACGGGAGGCAAGCAGTAAGCGGTTTCCATCGCACAACTTTTGGGGAAGAGTGGTTTTCAGCGGAGGGCGACCGATTCCATACGATGGACGATGCGTGGTGCGACACTGTTCAGAAAACCGCTTCACCATCGTGTGTTATCTTTCGGATGCGGATGCACAGCGATATTGATAATAACCGTAGATCTGATATTAGTCAATTGAGCGGTCGTCGGGAAAGCAAGATGAAGGGGAATTAACTGGCGGGCCCAATGCAATTAAACATAATTTAAATTACGGCAGGGGTGATTTGATTGGTGGAATAGATTGTTAATTAACCATGAGGATTAATTAATGTATTTTAAATGCGGCGGGGTGTCGGGTTTTTAATTGATTGGAATTTCAACCAATTAATTAAATTTATATGGTTATTTTTCAACCAACGGGGCAGGATATTATATTAATTTGGAAATTTTAAAATAATACGGGAAAAGGGGAAATTTTCAAGGATTTAAATACTAAATTAGAAATTAATATGGAAAATGAATAGAAGCGCTAAGTGTGTATTTAACTTATGATTTTATGAAATAGGGTTTTTATGAAATATTGCATGATTTTCCTAAGTAAAATTGGATTTTACTTCGGAAAAGATTTTTTAGAAGTGAGTGAATGTCATGATGAATGATTTTAAGTACTTAGGATTTTCCAATTATTGGGCCGAGGGTCCGGTCCCTCCAAAAGTCAAGGAAATTCCTTGAGCCCCTCCAATTTTCAAATTCCTTAGTACTTAGGGGAAATTAGTGAAATTTTTAGGGAAAAATGAGAAGGGAAGTTAATAATATGACTTTGCTTTGCTTGAAATTCTTCCAGTGTAGTGTCTTCCTTTGCACTTTTGATGAAAGTAAAGATTTAACACATCTAGATTCATTATCCATCACATGTAATTCTGCAACAACATCTACCTACCCTACCTACTTTACCCTACCATTTTTTCTTCTTTATTAGGGTGCACTTAGAATGGCAAACCCTCATCACACTTTTTCTTTTACATCTGGAAATCTATCTAATTCTATCCTTATTACATCCAAGGGCTCAGATTAAACTGTTGAGCTCCTTTATTTACTCTACCTATCTACTTATCTGCCAAGATTAAACAGTTTGGTCAAATTTTATTCTCTATCTCTAAAACATAAAATTGAAAGATGAACTAGCGAAGATTAAACTGTTTGACTGTTCATAAATTGTGGCATAAAATACAAGTTGCACACAATTTTATTTATTACATAAGAGCAAAAAAGTAGTGGCATTTAGACTTGCACACTTTCCTTGGCCTTTCTTTTGGTGGGGTTCATTTTCTTTCACTTTTTTGGCCATTTTATTCTTTTCACCCTTTGATTTTTCTTTTAGGGTATACCCTCTTTACATTTTTTAAATTTTTTGATTTTTTGACAATATGGAAAACCTTTGCAACAAGAAAAGGTATGAACATATTACATAGCTCATCAAGTCAATCATGATATATGACACATATTGGTATAGGAGTCTAACACACATCATGATGGGAGCTTTTTTCCTACCACCAATTTGGGTCCCTATGGGGTCACATTGATCTTTGAGAAGCTTGCATTTCAAAATCCCATGAAGTGCGAAGACATGAATCTGATTTGGGAGGATGAAACAAACCATGACACTCCTATGGGAACTCATGAAACCATCCTTAAGCTAGAGTATGAGATAGCCATTGCATATTTGGAGAGATTAACAACGTTGTCAAACAAGGATGAAGAGGAGATGCTACCTTCATCACATTTGGATCCTTATGGATTCAACATAGTCATGGGTGAGAGATATTCTCTAAGAGATCTCAAAAGAGCTGGATTCCAAATTTTCATGGAGTGCAAAGAGAGAGATTTGGTTTAGAAAGAGGGTAGCCCTCATGAGAGGAGTACCAAGGGGAAAATAAGGAGGAAGCATCCACAAGTGATTGAGTGGATGTGGTTGATAAGCAAGGATCTAGGAGGCTACTTGCAAATATATGACACTGGGAAACAAGAGGCTTGGCTATGCTGGTTACTCTTGAAAGAGTTTGGCCATCACTTGGCATACACTCTTCCTAAGAGTAGGAGGATGGAGGAGAGATGGCAGGATGCTTTCATCATTGGGTAGCAAAGGGTATGGATGCATGGTGTTGGTATGGTCTTCATATCATTCATTATGTTCTCATCACATGATTGGTATGATGGAATTATTTGGAGGCAACAATTTTTTTTTCTTCTTTGCTTATTCTTGGGAGAGCAAGAGCAGATTTTCTCTCACACTTTGCATGATGTTGCAGGAGGGAGAGATGGCATTATCTCCTTGGAATTAGATGATCGAGAGGTACTTCCACCTTGGGAGGAACTTCTTATGTATTGTAGCATTATGGGAGATATCTTTGACAAGGATCATGTCAAATAATGGAGCTATGAGTTGGCAAGAGCTTATTTGCTTAAGCCAATAATACTGTCACTTGGGAGCTTGGGGTTATTGATGGAGTATCCCCAGGATCACCTCACACTTGATGCACTTGGTAGACAAGGAGGAGGGAAGGATGATGAAGTAATGGATGGAAGCATATATTATATTGATATGGCCTCATTTTCTATGATCTTCTTGACTTGGATTTCCAAGTATAAGGAGGGTGATATTTATACAACATATGGTTCATCTCTCTTCTTGGGAATGTGCCATACTACTATGGAGGGATCATTCATATACACATGAATCATCTTGCTCTCAAAATATGGTAAGAATATTGTTTTTACATCCATGGATTATCTAACACAACGTTTTGATGCTCTTACCATTCATATTTAGTGCATTGCTCCACAAGAGGGAAATTTTTTCATTGAGCTCCATCGACAAAATTGGGCCAATTTGTATGATGGAGAAAACCATATTTTATATGGCTTTGGGCTAGTGCTTTCTTTCATGTATGTTCAATTGATGTACCTAGCCATTTTCTATTTATCAGTAGATGTCATGACATACATACTTATCCATGTAACACAAAATAACTTGCCATATGATTTTCTGAAACAGCAGTATGGAAAACTGCGCTGTCACTATTGGGAAAACTGTTGGTACTTTCTTGCACTACATGAAACCTTCAGCACTTTTCTCATTTTATTGCTGATCATGTTTTCATTTTCTAATATGGATCTTATTTTTATTGGAAGCATGATTAGGAGATTGACACATGAGTTGGATGTGTCCTTGAGGGGAGAAAATTCCCACATTTTCTGCACTACATGTTCTAATGGGAGCATGGGAGGAGATATGGCCACCATAGCCACATATATGTTCCCTTTTGAGGTGGACCATGAGTTTGATAGCCATATATTTCATAACCATGGGCAAGTATTTGATCATGTATTGTTGATACATTCAGCCATTTACTATTCATTAGTAGATGTGATGGATTTTGTATATTACTTGCCATATTATTTTCTGAGATTGTAGTGGATGAGACTGCAATGTATCCTTCTGAGTTATTGTTTGTATCATGCACCATCATGTAAAAATTGCAGCAAAATTCTCACTGGGATACTCTATGATGATCATGTCCTATTAATCATGGATGAGACATTTTGGGCCAGCTTGTTCTTCAATGTTGGAGGAGAACTCTTTGGAGGATTTCTCTTCACTTTTTCATTTGAGGGCAATACTTTTATAGCCCAAGATCAGCACACACTCTACACTTATCATAAGTAGAGAGAAGGATAGCTTGGGGTAAGCTATGATGCTTACCATGTTCATATTTTCAACCCACCTTCATTTCCAGAGCTTGAGGTGGAAGGGGATTTTCCAGAGTTGCCTTGTTGGGAGGTGGCTCATTTTGTTTGGATGATTGCTTGGGGATGGAGAATCCATTTGGGGAAGATTTTTTCCCAACATTTCTCAGTCTCCATACCTTGGGAGGAGAGGACTGTAATATTCCAAATTTTTCCTTCAATAAATTGGAATATTAAATTTTGCTTGATTTCACTTATGAGTTGAATAATTGGGTGAGAAGGCCCAAACATAATAAAAAAATGGATAAAATCCCTCTAGTATGAAAGGTGATCAGAAATGGAATGAGATTTCACACCCTCATGTGTGAAAGGACACATTTGCAAAGAGGCTAGGTCAAGTTTGACCAAGTCAAACAACGCAGAGGTATGAGGTGGAAATCATCTTGTGGGACAGCACAGAGAAAGAGGAGGTAATTGTCCTTGATGGAGGAAACCCTAAAGAATGGGACCCATGGAGAGGGAGCTCTCATGTGTTTAAAAGGAGGGCAAGGCAGCCATTGTTTCACATGCATATGATTATTGATCTCTTGTCTGCTTAGACTATTTGCAGTCTCCGACTGTTTAGCTGAGTTACAGTGTTGTTTAGCACGAGGGATTCCTGTTTAGGATTACTTATCCTTCTTGAGAGGCCTCTTGAGGTATTTCATTTAATTTCTCCACATCTAGGCTCAAGGCCAAATCCATTCCTTTAGCTACAACATTATTTCTTCTCAAGTGTAACGTTGTGTTGAAGGGTGTTGCAGTGGAGGTTCCACAACACCATTCCTTGGCTTGTTTTTCAGAGGAAGGGACCTTATTTCCTTTGGGAAATTAGTAAAGGAGGATTCAGAGCATATTTTAGATCTTGGCACTTGGCCAACACGTTCTATTTCACCTACAGCGCAGTCTCCCTTAGTATCTGCATTATTTTCAGTGTGCATCTGCAGTGAGGGTTTGCAGTGTTTATTGGAGGGTGAGACCTTCAGTGATAGGATCAGCCTTTCGCTTGGATGATCCATTGGAGGAGGACTTTTCATCACTTGCAGAATCTTCAGTATTCTCCATCCAGTCCCATTTTCTGAGTTGCAGCTGCTACCCTACAACTCCGACATTTTTCCAATTTTGTATATTTCAGCCAATCCTTCCAAGGATTGTTGTATTATTGTTTTCAGGAGTTGAGAGCTTGTTCCCCCTCATTTCTTGAGCCAAAAATTGTTATATATTTCCATTATTATTCAGTATGATGAAGTGTCTCTTATAAACTGCATCCTCTTAGCCTGCAAAAATTCATGTGTAGCAGTGTTTAGCTATTTTCATGTACATATCCCTTTGTGGCTGCATTTCTTTGCTTGAGTGACTCTTTCCTCAAGGGTTTGTATACCATTGCTGCTATAATATAAATTTGTTGGCTATCTTCATCTTCATGTGCCCAGGCTTATAAAAATAATGTTGAACCTCTAATTAAACTGAGAGGGGGGGGGGTGAATCAGTTTAATACATTCCTGATCTCTTAAAATTTTCATTAAACTTATTTACACCTTCATTTCAAACTCTATTTGATGTGAGAGTAATTTTAGAATGTAATCAGAAAGTATTAGTTTAATAGAGCAGTAGAATTAATATGAGAGCAGCAGGTATTAAGCAAATGATACATATCAGATCAATACATAAATATCATGCACAGAGACACCAGATATAAGTGGAAACCCATAAAGGAAGAAAACCACATCTTATTATTGTTGTGATGCAAAGGCAAGCTCCAACTCCCTCTCACCACTGTTTTTCTGCAGGCACCAACCTACAGGAGGCTCCTACCTCAATTCTGCAAGCTACAACTTGCAAGGAAGCACCAACTCCCTTCAGTTTTCTGCAGGCACCAACCTACGGGAGGCTCCAACCTCAGTCAGCTACAACTGACGACTATCAAGCTGCAACTTGATAGGGAAGCTCCAACTTCCTCAATTTATCAAACTGAATGTTTGCTGATTTACCTCAGATATCAGCTCTGTTCTGTAGCTTCTCTTAATCTTCTCTGCCTTCTATATTCTGCATTCTCTCTATATATGCTCTCTCCCTTGCTCTAAAAAAAAAAACTCTCTCTGCATATCAAGATGATATTATTTATAGATTTCCTCACATGACTGTTTGTATTCTGCTTGGAATTCGAAATGGAAAGTCATGTCTCTTTACCTTCTGCCTTCTCACTCCTTTTATCATCTTACTCAGAAATTATAACTGTAGGTGTCAATTTTAACATTACAGTGGGAGTTTGTTTTCTCTCGGAGACTTGCCAATGCATCACAAACAATAAAAATTTAAATAAAACATTTACATTCAAATTTAAATGAGAACTCCAGCTCACTCGTTTTGTCTCTTGGATTGCTGCGCATCTGTCTTTTCTATGACTGTGTATTTGTCCTTTCTGTCCTCTGCTGTGGTGTACCTGTTGCATGCGTGTAACTGTTCCTTTTATATCTGCTGACTGTAAATCTGGAGGAACTCCAATCCCTTTTATGCTATTAGTGTCTTGTTGATGTGGAACATTCCGCAAGCGGAACGGACATATATCACAGCCGTATATTAATAATCGCCCTCCCCTTAAGCTGAGGCCCATGGGTCTACAGACCACACGACACTTTTCAATACAATCGCAACATTCATTTTATATTACCAATCGCCCTCCACCTTAAGCTGAGGCTTGTGGGTCTACAGACCACGCGGCATATTTTAATACAATCGCCCTTTATATATATAACAGCGCCTTTTGATACAACTTGAATCAACTCTCGACATCCTTATATAAGGTTTTAACAAACAACTGCTGCTTCTACTGAATAAACTTGATAATACTTAACAAATGCCCTTTCGGGCCCACCTGACATGTTTTCCGATGAATTGGTTCTCCTCCGATTGCGATTGATCGCCCCTGCTCCGATTGCGATTGATCACTGTTCACTACGTTTTGCCGATGCGATTAGACCTGGAACTCAAGTTGTATATGAGTCGTAGTTTATATACCAATCGGGTCCGGATTTCCAATCAAATGCAATCGGGGCGCATAATAGAAAAGTTCCGATTGCGATCAGAACACGGATGCGATTTGCATATATTAACTCCCGCTTATAACAGGATCGGGTCCGCCACTTCAATCGCAGCGTTTTACAAAAGACATGCGATCAATCGGAAGGTTCCGATTGCGATTGGGAACTCAGATGCGATTAGCAATAAACTGTGGTATATAACTCGATCGGGTCCGGCTTTTGATTGGAGCACATAACAAAACTCCGCCGATTGAACCTTTTCTCCGATTGCGATTGGGGAGGGGTCCCACCTTATAAAACTTTGTTTTATGCACTCCGCTTATATAACATCATATGTATGCCTTGGACCTCTGCAACATACGTAATGTGCGACATTTATATGTATCCTCCATCGGGGTAGACGATTCCCGGAATAATATTTGTGTTGTATAACGCCGGTTGGAGTGTGCGATTCCCGGAATATGGTTCTGTATTATATGCATTGCATTGCCGCTGGAGTTAAGTGATTCCCGGAATAAGTTTTGTATATGTTTATATATATATTCTTTGCCGCTGGAGTGAAGCGATTCTCGAAATTTTGTAAATGCTCTCTGCCTCTGTCTCTGCCTCTGCTCCGCTTGTTGGAGAGTGCGATTCCCAGAATTTTGTAACTGCTCTCTGCCTCTGTCTATGCTTCTGTTACTCTGCCTCTGTCTCTATCTTCACTGTGCTTCTATGACTGTTACATTTTGACATTCTTCTTGCTGCCTCTATTGCTTTCACTGTGCTTCTTTTGCCTTCCTTTGCTTCAGCGCCACTCCCTTTGCCTGAGTGCTGCCTCCTTTGCCATCAATGACAATATTTCCAACAAATAATGCTTTTGTTCCATCTCTTGTTCAAGAATTGTTGTAGCCCCTTCATCAGGAACTTTTTCAAGACATCTAGTTGTGGGAGACCTGTTTAACCCACCTAGAGGGATTTATTTTGAGCCAACTCTTGGATTTCGGTCTTAGATACATTGATCTAACGGATCCAGGGCCTGGTTTCAAATCCTGTAGCATCCATTCCTGGAAAATTCATTTTCCAATCATGCCTTGCTAACAGTTCCCATTTTGGGATATTATAGATCCATCAAGCCTTCAACATCAGGCATTAATTCATCTGTCGAAGGTTCATACTACTTTCCTACAACACCATCATTGTCCTTCCCTATGATAGGGAGATATTTTTCTTTCCCAAGGGTAGAATCTTCATCAAAAGTGACATCATGGCATATTTCCACTTCTCTTTAACCAGGCACATATATTTTATATGCCTTTTAATTTTCATTATAGCATACAAATGTAATTTTCTTGCCAAATGCTTCTAACTTGCTTCTTTTCTCTTTAGGAACATGAATATACAAGGGACAACCAAATATTCTAAAATTAGAAACATTAGGTTTCTTACTAGTCAAAACATCTTCGGGCGTCTTGAAATTCAATGCTTGATGCGGTCTCCTATTTTCAACATATACGAAAGTGTTGGAAGCTTATCCCCATAAGAACTTCGGTAGGCCTTGGTCATGGAGCATGGAATGGGTAGCTTCTATGATTGTTCGATTCTTCCTTTCATCAACTCCATTTTTCTCTGTAGTATATGGAATGGTAGTCTCCCTCTTAATTCCTGCCTCTCTAAAAAATTCATTGAATCCATTTGATTCATATTCAGTTCCATTATCGGTCCTCAATATTTTGATCTTCCTCCTTGTTTGATTTTACACCAATTCTTTGAAAGAAAAAAACCATTTGAACACTTTGTCCTTCTTATTCAAGAAATAGATCCATGTTTTGTGAGACAAGTCATCCACAAAAATTGCATAGTATAAGTATCCTCCCAATGATGTTACGGGAAACATACCAGATAGATCAGAATGGGCCAATTGAAGAATGCCAGTAGCTTGACTTTCATTTGAATGGAATGGTCCCCTTATGAGTTTCCCATCTGCAAAACCCTGACAAACTCCTTCATGATTAATTTTCAACTTGGGCATACCTATGACCATCTTCCTTACCCTAGCTAAGGTTTTGTAATGACGGTGAGAAAAATTTGGTGCCATAATTCAGATAGAAGAGAAGTATCGCAAGTCAAAGCTACCAAAGGACTTCCTCCAACTTGATAGAGACCTTCAATGCTAAATCCAAGTGTAAATGCATCTTTAGGGTTTATTTTCCAAATGAATACCTTTCCATCAATGAATGCTACTTTGAAGACTTTATCTTGCATTGCAGAAATAGACACCAGGTTCTTCTTTAAATCGAGTACATACAATAATTCTTGTAGATGAAGGGTTTGAACTTGATTTAATTGAAGGGTGATAGCCCCTATCCCTTTCACAATGTATATGGCATTGTATCCAAGTATGATCTCCACATTAATCTTATTTTCAATCAAATTCTCGAGGGATTCGTTATACCGAGTGAAGTGACTTGAGGCACCATTATCAATCCACCAATTATCCAAATTATGTAGAGGAGTGGTAATAGTGAGGGTGTCTCTAAGATAAAATTCATTTTATTTTTATACAACATTAGTTTCCTCATATCTCGATTTTACCATCCTTTTGGGAGGTCAACCATTTCCATATCGAGCAGTGAGATAATTTATCTTTGCTTTATTTTTGAACCTGTTTTTCCTTTTATTTCCATTTCCTTTGAAATTTTGTGTTTTTTTTTTTTGTTGTCATCATCTCGTGGAGTATCCTTCTTCTGAGTACATTCTCTAACATAATGGCCAAACTTGTTGCAATTGTAGCACCTTCATATTCTTCCTTCTTTGAATCCCCACTTGAATCCTTGACCTTGTCTCTTTGGACTAGCATTGTTCTTCCTCTTTGCATGAGCGGAGAAAGCAGTAGGTTAATTTCCATTTGAAGGCTTATCTCTCTTCATCATCCTTATCTCTTATTGAGTAAATCTATTTAATAATTCATCAAAACTAGGAATTCTTTCATTGTTGAGAATGAAAGTGTTAAACACATCCCATTCTATTGTTACACCTCCAAGAGCGATGAGAGTGAGCTCCTTGTCAAAAAAAATTTCTCCAATAGGTAGAAGGTAATTCTTGATTTCTGTAATCCTCTTGAAGTATGATTGGATAGAATCCCATTTATCCATATTGATTTCCTTCAAATTTTTATTCATAAAGAGGATTTTATTTGCATTGTTTACTTTGAACATCACAATCATATTATCATACATCTCCTTATATGTTCCCAAATCAGAAATATAGGCAACCAAATTCTTTTGAATGGATTCAATGATAATTATTTTAGATTTTACCTCACCCTTATTGTACTTTTCCTTTGTAGTAGCATGTGCATTTGAAGGAAGCTCCACCACTTTTCCTTTCACATATTCTATAGCATCATGCTCTAGTCCAAATTCATATTCCATGCATGATATTTGGATTTATCCTTGATCTTATTCTCATATTTGAAGTAAGATGTACTAAACATTGAAGCTAGACCAATATTCTTGCCTAACAACTCTCTCTTAGTGATTACTTTTCTCTCTCTTGCTTGGGATTTTTCTTCATCTGGGATTTGAAACCATGTTAATCTTAGTTGACAATCGTATGTTCTATTCTTATCATAATTAATTCAATGTTCCTTTCATAGCCCAATGACAATTTCCAATTTATATTTCCAATACCAATCACTTTAACCATTAATCACATTCATAGTAAAAGTAGAGAGAACATGAAACAAAATGCAGAAGACAATCCAAGATAAGAGGATACTAGATTGGCGGATGCCAATTAAAAACCCCAATGTAGGGAAAACCCTTTGATCAATTCTTCTTCTAATTATATCAAAATTTTCAGTAGAGAGACAATACAAAAGTCAAATTGATGTGCCAAATTCAAAGCCAAAACATCCCTGATAATTTTTGTAGTCAACTGTAGTCAAACTTTAGCCCTAACAAGAAATTCAAGGATGGCACAAGTATAAGATAAACTCCTCCTTTGAATCTTATTCAAAGGAAGTCAAACTCAGCCTCCATAAGAGATCAAAGTCGACCTAAAATAGTTACAAAATCTGTGGTCAGACTTGGTCAACGTGAAGTCAACCCTACAGTCAAATAGATTTACGGTCAACGCAGGTCAAACAACCCAAAAAATCACAATTTATGTATCAATAAATGCAGCCTGGTAAAATAGAAATATTTCTCTAAAAATCGCAGTCATAATTGGTCAAACAACCCTACTCAACGCTAGTCAAACTTGGTCAACTTCCTGAAATTTTTGGCCCTGCAATTCTGTCGAGAAACTTGTCCTTCTTGTGACACGTGTGTGAGAGAGATAATGTCCAATTTTTTATGAACCAATGAGATAAGGAGAGAGAATAATGTGTCAGTGATGATAATTCCTAAAGAGGTGAGAGGTCACTTGTATTTATACAAGTCGTTGAGGGTGAAGAGTCACATCCATTGGGCTTCATGAGCCTACATGATGATGAGACCAACCTAAATAAATTTCACATGTGTGGCATAAATTTAAAAATGCAATTCCTCTTGTCTAAATTGGATGATATTTATATCAATTTTGGCCCTCTCGAAAAGAGGAATTTAATGAAATCATCATATCCATAAAATGAGTTGTCCCATGGTGGAATTTGGCCCTAGTTTCCCATGTTAAAAATATTTGATCCATAAAATGTAATGTATATTCTACTGGACAGTTAGTCATAACAAATATCATAAAAATATACTTAAAAATCCTGAAACTAACTATTACAATTTTATTCCTCTTTATATTTATAGATCTGTAAATTATTTATAATAGTGTATGCATGAGGATTAAAATTATGCAAAAAATACAGAACAGTGAAATAAATTCTCGCACACATATGTTATCACCAAATTGAGTCATGTTGAGTTGCTGCATTAATGGTCAACCTGGAGTAACTATTTCAAACTAGCTTTTAACTAAAGATTAGCCTCTTCAGCCCAAGAGGGCTCTCTTAACTTATCAAAGGTTTTGCAATGAAAACTATACTATATGGCTAACTCTATGATAATGAATTGATTGTATATGATTGTAGGTGGAAAATGTAGAATATTTTCTGCCATTGGGATTATGGAGTCATTGTATACCTCAATTACAAAACAACAAATGTCATGGAAGCCAAGGCACTTATATTATTATCAAATCACACATAAAAGACAAAACAACAACTACATGTGTACAGGAAATTGGAGCATATTACTGAATTCCAAGTGATTACACATGAGCCACTGCATAAAGTTCAAAAGGACTAATATAAAAAAGCATAGATAAGAACATACAATGAACCTTGGGTCTGAAACAGGCTGCTACAAAAGTATATTACTGATACTGAAAGATTACAATAGTAGTGCATACCTAACATCTCCCAACCCCCTCTAACTCTAAAAATCCTCCCATTTATAGAATGATAACTCATAAAAATGATTTTCTATATTAATCACCTCGAATTCCCACCTCAAAGACCTATTTCAAACATGATTCCATCACTTGGAGACTTCCTAGGGATATTTCTGTTTTGTAGAGTTTGAATACAAAAAGGACTCTTCTTTCATTAATAGTTAAAAAAATCAATTTAATAACCCTTATCAAGTGCAACCAACTAATTTTCTGATAGTAATAGAGTTATTATTTTTCATTATACCACGTGGATGCTAAGCTGGACCTCCTCCAAGTCAAATTTTTACAATGTTTTCACAAATTTGGTTAGTGAAAATTCTGAAAAATAGGCTTCAAATATGAGTGTATAATTTCCAAACCCTGATGGATCTGTAGAAACTGAGATAGGTGTTTGTATATGGACCTGTCCTGGAGAAAAAATTCTTTCATATTTCCAAAATACTTTTTAATTTGGGCTTAAATCAAACTTGAAGTTGACTGCTAAAACAATCATATATAGAAATTTTCGTAGCGTAGTTTTGTAGCAACTTTTTGTAGCGCCTCTGTTTTAAACACTTTTACCAATCAATTTGACTTTATGCTGCCATGAGCCTTTAGAAAATGTTAGGAGGGCTTCATGAAACATGTATTCCTACTTTTAAGGAGTTGCTACCATCACACTTGATAATGCCTCCATGATGAAATGATGAGCTGGATAACTTTGTCGAAGACCAAACCTACATAAAAAACATTCCTATGACTATATTTGACCTTTACATGTGGCTAGCTAACCTTGAAAACACTTTAAATATAACAAAATACAACCCACATCTTCTTACTGCAAAAGCAGAGTGTCATTAGGCAGGTCTGTAGTGAGTTTTAGTAGCATGAGAAAAATGGCTTTTCCATCAATCTTCTTCACTTCTTTGTTGTTCCAACACCTTCATTATGTCATGAAACCTTGCAGCGATCGATATCCCCCCATAAAACATGAAAAAACTGGATTTTAAATCAATAAAGCACCTACAGGAATTTTTGTAGCGTTTTTTTGGCTTCAATCCTGAAGCACGCTATGAAAAATACCTGAAAAAGGCACAATTTGCAGTTTAGAAATGAACTCATATTTTCGAATCCTTGATAGTTTTTGTAAACCTAGAGGAGTCTTTTGTAGATAATTTTTTTTTTAATAAAAAATTCTCACATTTTTTTAAATACCATCTCCAGCTATCCAGAATTTTCATTCTAAAATCATGTATAAAACATGAAAATTCGGCATTATGAAAATAGAGCTGAAATACATCTTTGAATCTCCCAATTTGTAGCACCTTTGAGAAAAGTGAAAGAGGTTAATGTTATTTTATATGTTCTTGAAAATAAAATCTCTCAGTTTCTTAAAATGCTTTTCCGTTTTCCTAGAAATGACATTTGAAGTTTACTACTAAAAATTCAAAAAACAAAGAAATCCTCATATTCGGTACGAAATTATTAGGTGTTTTCGGAGCATTTTCTGTTGTTTTCCTGTGTAAAATGCTACAAAAATTTGAAAAACTGGAAAATTCATCCTTTTAAGTATGAATGCACAGGGATTGACAACTGACATGGTATGGGAGTGATTTGACATGAAATGGCATAAATGAAAGTGATCTCAAAAATTATGATAGGCTTAAAAATGAAATTTTTTTTCTATACCACATTGAAATGGCTTAGGAGACCTTATCCATTTGGTGAGTGATCTATATGACCCTATCAAGAAATGTTTTACAATTTAATGGGTGATAACAGTGGCTCCACTTGGGATGGTTTTCCACTATGGTACAACAAAGAACTAGTATTTCCATTGGCATCTCCAGTGCGATGCTCCCATATTAAAAATGAAAACTTGCAACCTGTTCTGACCTGTAACCTTGCAACTGAAAAAAACAAAAAAACTAGTAGCTGCTAAAGAACCGGAAGTACACATGTTGAATTTAAAACTAAAAATGATAAAATGCTTGATCTTCAAACTTATTGAAATACAAATGATCCTACTCTGCTTGCTCGGCATAAAAACTGAATCAATTGATCTCTCTCTTCCAAGGAATCCAATCAAGAAGTTGAGTACTCGATTGGAATAGGCATTCCACTTCTCTGATCATAAAGGCATTCTTGAAAGATGACAAGTTGTTCCACCATATGAATTTGTATACATAACTCAAAATCATATTGAAATTCATTCCTATAGAAGATTCCAGTAGAGCTACAAAAGGATATTTGAGAGTATGCACGAATACTTATTGTTTATCAACAAGAAAGTGTGAGTAAATATGATCATTTGATGGTGTTCCTTGTTAAGATTCTTCATTATAACCCTTGTGACCTTTCTCAAATAAAAGAGGAAAAATATGTTGATCATTATTTTCATTTGAGAGGAAGAAATACTTAGAGAAATCTTGGACACGTTTAAAAGGAACTGCCTCAACATGTACCACAGAAATTTCTAAAGGTAGCTCTTCATATGATTTAACAAGCATACCCATCTGATTGTCTAAAATTTACTTTTCTGAATTTTCTTCATTTGATGTAGGCTGGTGCAAGGAATTACATGAAGAATAAAATTCTTCCTTTACCTAAGGATTATAGCAATTATCTTCCAGTATTTCCTCTTGTTGTTTTAAATGATTCTCATATTCCTGATGATCAAAAGAATGTCAATTCTGCTGCAAATTTTCATCAAACTCAGAGGATGTAACATGATTTTCATAAATAAACTCTTGTTGGGTTTCATTTTCATCCAAGAGAGAGGCCATCTTTTCTTCTTGGTGATGAAATGGATTATCATGAAGGGCCTCTAAAATTTCCTCATCCATGAACTCATCATCTTCATAACAATTCCCCAAATATTCAACAAAAATAACACAATGTTTACAACAGTATTTGACCAGCAATAAGGAGGAATGAAATTCTTTATACATCTCATAAAATGCAACATGGAAATTAGCAAGAGAATATAAGGAACCATTTGGCATACTTTCATACCAAGACCATGATTTTCCTTCTAAAGTGACTATAAACATCTTCATGAGACAATCCTCAGGGAACTGAACCTTAAGTGTATGTACATGAATATGGAATCTAACCAAATGAAGAGAAGCATTGTCTTTCCTTTCATTTTTAAATATGGAAATATCAGTTAACCAATCGACCTTTGGCATAGGATTTGGAAAACCAGGGATGTGAGACCGATTCATAGGGGTATACCTGGAATTTATTCTTGTAATGGAACTCATATTGGAACTTCATCAAGCTACTAATCTTCAAGCAGTGGAGTCACCTTTCAATTGGTTATTTGATGTGTGGAGTTGCCAGAGAAAAAATAAAACCAATATGTGTCTAAGTGTCTGTTGCTCTTAGAACTTAGAACTGAAAATTTGTCATTCTTCTCAGGGAAAATTTACACCTTCGGTCCTCGAAAACGGTGCCAAAATTTTATCACCAAATTGATTCCTGTTGGGCTGCTCCAATGGTCAAGTTGGAGTAACTGTTTCAAACCATCTTTTCACTAAATATTAGCCTCTTCAGCCTGAGAGGGCTCTCTCAACTTATCAAATGATTTGCAATGAAAACTCTACTAGATGGCTAACTATATGATAATGACTTGATTGTATATGATTGCAGGTGGAAAATATAGAGGATTTACTACCATTAGGCTTATGGAGTCATTGTAAACCTCAATTACAAAACAACAAATGTCATGGAAGCCAAGGCACTTATATTCTTATCAAATCACACCTAAAAGACAAAACAACAACTACATGTGTACAGGAAATTGGAGCATTTTACTGAATTCCAAGTGATTACACATGAGCCACTGCATAAATATCAAAAGGAATAAGATAAAAAACACATAGATAAGAACATAAAATGAATCTTGGGTCTGAAACAAGCTGCTGCAAAAGTATATTACTGATAATGAAAGATTACAATAGTAGTGCATACCTAACATCTCCCAACCCCCTCTAACTCTAAAAATCCTCCCATTTATAGAATGAGAACTCATACAAATGATTTTCCACCTTACTCACCTCAAATTCCCACCTTAGATACCTATTTCAAACATGATTCCATCACTTGGAGACTTCCTAGGGATATTTCTATTTTGCAGAGTTTGAATACAAAAAGGACTCTTCTTTCATTAATAGTTCAAAAAATAAATTTAATAACCCTTATAAAGTGCAACCAACTAATTTTATGAGTGTACTAGAGTGATGATTTTTCATTATGCCACGTGGATGCTAAGCTGGACCTCCTCTAAGTCGAATTTTTACAATTTTTTCACAAATCTCGTTACTGAAAATTTTGAAAAATAGGCTTCAAAGATGAGTGTATAATTTTCAAACCCTAATATATTTGTAGAAACGGAGAGTGGTTTTTGTAGATGGAACTGTGATGAAGAAACACCTCTTTCAGATTTCCAAAATACATTTTCATTGGTCTGAAATCAAACTTGAAGTTGACTGTTAAAACAATCATGTACAAAACTTTTCGTAGCGTAGTTCAGTAGCAACTTTTCATAGCGCCTCTGTTTTAAACAAATTTTCCAATCAATTTGAATTTATGTTTCCATGAGCCTTTAAAAAAATTTAGGAGGGCTTCATGAAACATGTCTTCCTACTTTTAAGGAGTTGCTGCCATCACACAAGATAATGCCTCCATGATGAACTTATGACCTGGATAACTTTGTCGAAGACCAAACCTGTATAAAAAACATTCCTCTGACTATATTTGACCTTTACATGTGGCTAGATGAACTTAAAAACACTTTCAAGATAAATAAATACAACCCAAATCTCCTTGCTGAAAAAACGGAGTGTCATTAGGCAGTTTCGTAGTGAGTTTTAGTAGCGTGGGAAAAATGGCTTTTCCATCAATCTTCTTGACTTCTTTGCTATTCCAACAGCTTCATTATGTCATGACACCTTGAAACCATCTATATCCTCCCATAAAACACGCCAAAACTATATTTTAAAGCAAAAAACACCTACAGTAATTTTCGTGGCATTTTTATAGCTTCAAACCTAAAGCACGCTACGAAAACTACCTAAAAAAGGCAGAATTTGCAGTTTAGAAATGAACTCATATTTTTGAATCCTTGATATATTTTTCAAAACTGGAGGAGGTTTTTAGAGATAATTTTTTTTTGAAGTAAACAATCTCTTGGTTTTTTAAATACCATCCCCAGCTGTCTAGAATGTGCATCCTAAAAACATGTATAAAACTGGAAAATTATGCATTCTGAAAATAGAGCTAAAAGACATCTCTGAATATCCCAATTTGTAGCACCTTTGAGAAAAGTGAAATAGGTTAATGTTATTTGATATTTTCTTGAAAATAACCTCTCTAATGTTTTTAAAATACTTCTCTATTTTCCCATAAATCACCCTTGAAGTTGACTGCTCAAAAGTAAAAAATGGAGAAATCCTCATATTCGCTACGAAATTATCAGGTGTTTTCATAGCATTTTCTGTTGTTTTCCTGTGTAAAACACTACGAAAATTTGAAAAAATGGAAGATTCATCCTTTTGAGTCTGAATGCATGGGGAAGGACAACTGACATGGTATGGGATTGGTTTGACATGAAATGGCATAAATGAAGGCGATCTCAAAACTTAGGATAGGCTTAAAAATGAAATGTTTTTCCTATACCACCTTGAAATGGCTTAGGAGACATCATCCATTTGGTGAGTGACCTATATGACCCTATCAAGAAAATTTTCACAATTTAATGGGTGATAACAACACATTTGACACAATATTTGGCCTAGCAAACCCTTTTAGGAGAAAACCCAACTAGAAGGTGAGGTTGCTCTTCTCTATTAATTCTAAATAGAAAATTTCTGTGAGTAAAAAGAAGTATGGCATGTGGAATTTGGGATAATATAGTGCACAAATCCTCTCTGTGTGATCTATCTCCTATCCCACTAAACCATTTTGGTTCAACTATGACACAAATTCACTCGAAATAATGAAACCCCTTTCCTCTTAGTGGCTCGGTTATAACACGAACTAATAACCTATTGGTGGTTAGGTTTAACTACCTCAACTCTTAACCAAAGTTAAAATATATACTCTTATAGAGTATTATTCATCATAATCATGTGGATATCCCCTTTTCCATGAATTATTTTTTCTAATGTCACATCGTCTCGAATTATTGTGGTGAAAATAGGAAATTCAACTTTTGAGTGGCATAAATTTCACATACAAACTTTTATTGACATAATTCATGCACCATTGTAAAGGTATTTACTTTTGGAATAGGAAAAAATATGTGGCACTAAATAGGAAAATTACCCCCCAAAAACATCGTTTGATGCCACAAAATTCTCCCATAAGGTTTTAGACCATAATTTTCCAAATTTAGTCTCATCAATAGAAAATATCCCATGAGTTCTTTCCTCCTCTTTTTCCACTATAAAAGCATCGAGATGGATGAAAAATAAAGAAATGATTCAATCTGGATTACACCTCCCCATTTTGGGAGGATTTTTGTCTCCAAAATATTCTACTGAATGAGGTGAGGAAATGTTTCCTCCACCTTCTCTCATATGTACCATTTATATTTGCATGGAAGTTCCCCTTTCAAACTAATATTCAAAAGGTCATGTTTCCCACCATTTGTAGTTCTAGACCTTTTATAAAAAACTATATCTTATGTAAAATCTTATGGATCATCTAGTGCTAAATATTCGATAGACGTTGGGGATTGTTCCTATTCTTGATCTATCATGGAAGGCTCATAGAGTTTCAGGTTTCCTACATTCACAACTACGTAAATGCACATATATGGTGGTAAACTGAGTCAATAATAATTATCACCCACCTTTTCTAGTATCTCAAAGGGACCATACCACAGATCCTTTTTTTTCTTACTAGTACCTTGTAATATCTCCTTATTAAATTGTAGCCACACTCTATATTCGACATTGAAAGAATTATCTATTCTATCTTGATCATGCCTGACCTTATTTTTCTTTTATGATTTTTCCAGTGTATCATGTACCTGTATATGGATCTATCTAATCTTCGATATAAAATTTTCAACCCTCAAGGTGTATCATGGAATATCTTCCTTTACTCTATATGAAATGTACAAAGTTGAAGAAGAAAACTATCCAAAAAAAAATTCATATGGGGACATTACATTAGAATTGTGGATTTCTCTATTGTAAGAATTTTGTATATATACCATTTTTTCATCCTAGGTGTTCAAATGCCTTAAGTTGTATCCCTTAGAAGCTACACCAAAATACTATTAAATAATTTCATCTTCCTGCTTTTCTATGGATGGAATTTTGTAGATATCTTCAAATTTGTGTCCATCATCTCCCACAATGTATTCTATAATTCACTAAGAAATATTGTGTACCTACCTTAAACGATTTTCTTGGTATCTGAAAGTGAACCTAGACCAGTCCAAAGAACATTTTTTTTGCTTCTTTCCCATTGATGTTAATTTTTTAGGGAATTAGAACACAAATCTTGTTGAACCTATCAACTACCATGAAAAGGTAGTCATTTCCCTTCCTAGTTGTTGGTAAACCACCCAAAATTCCACACAAATGATTTTCATAGGATGAGTGGGTATAGGTAAGGGATGATATAGACCCTCTTTCCTATTGCTAGGCTTTTTGGTACAAAAAAACATGCATCATACTATGAACCTCACTATCGTCTCTTACATCTTGGTCCAATACACATACATCTACAATTTGGTCACTGTCTTCCCTACACCAAATTTCCTTACAATCTTAGAGGTGTGAACCTCTTTAATTAGTTGCAATCGCTAAGATTTAGGAATACATAGCTTATCCAACATGTAGATAAACCCATCCTAGAGATGGTATTGAAAAATGATATCACCATCATGCACATGACTCTGACTCTACAACTATTGAAAAACATAAAGTCCTCATCCTCTAAATATGCCTCTTTGTATGCATCATGGGTGATTGACTCCATGTGCACAATAGTTCCCAAAGTTATGATGTTTGATGTGGGTGGTCTTGAAAGTAAGTCAGCCAACTTATTTTTGTTTCCCTTCTTGTACTTAATCACTATATGAAACTCTTGTAGAAACCCCATCCACATGTAATTCCTAGTATGTTGTAGCTTTCTTTGGGCCTGCAGGTACTATAGTGGCTAGTGATATATGTGGGAGATTATTGTCTCCTTTCCCATCAGATAGTGATTCCACTTATTGAGAACTTACACGAGGGCATAGAGATTCTTGTCGTAGGTAGGGTAGTTAATAACCACCCCATGAAATACTTCAGAATGATATCATATATGCTTTCCTACCTACATCAAGACTACTCCCACAACATACCCACTCAGATATGTCTCCACTTCAAATGGATAATACAATTTTGGTAATGCCAGAAATGGTGCTTGAATGATATTCTTCTTCATATCCTTAACGACCCTTTGCTGACACATTCCCCACTGGGAACTCTTACCATTTTTTGTTATGGTGTGGAGTGGTATTGGTAACACAGAAAATGAGGCCATGAATTTCCTCAGGTACTATGCTACCCCAATGAAACTCTTGACTTTACAAAATTAATATGCACTAGTCATTTAACGATGGCTTCCATATCTGCAAGATATATCTTTATCTTTCCACCACCTATCACATACCTTAGATACACCAAAGAATATTTTTCAAACTCATAATTCATGATATTTTCTAGCATTTGGTGCTTCTTTGATGTCTCCAACAGTTGTGTCAAATATGAGATGTGCTCCTCCCACGTAGAACTATATACCAATATATCATACAGATAGAAAATAACAAATGAATTTATAAAAGGGATTAGTACATATTTCATGAATCTCATAAACATATCTAGTGCATTACATAGACCAAATTTCATGACGAACAACTCATACAAACCTTTCCTAGCTTTGAAAGTGGTTTTCAAGGTATATTCTTCTCCGACACAAATGTAGTGATGTAAAAATTTTAAGTCCAACTTGTTGAAGCATTTTTATTGTTTTAACTGATCTAGTAGATCATCTATCCTAGGAAGAGGGTACCTATTCCTGAGCTTCATCTTATTCAAAGCCCTGTAATCTATACACATCGGCCAAGTTCCGTACTTCTTTGGCACAATGATAATGGGTGACCTAAATTGTGACATACTCGATTGAATGATATCCTATTCTAATATTTTTTGCAATGATTTCTTCACCTCACTTTCTTTTATAAAATTTTTTTTGTACAACCCAATGTTTTCCAATGGGGAGTCTGGCAATTGTTGGATCTGATGCTCCACTTTCGTGTTAGGTGGTAACCCTTTAGGATCCCAAAAAACATGTATGTATGTTAATATAAACTATTCCAATTGTTGTTTTTTTTTCTTAGTACACCCTTCCAAGGATGCATTGCCTCTTATTGACTCTTCTATAGATTGATTTTATCTCAAAAGTAATAAAACATAATTCTTGTTGGAATTAATCAATTTCTTGGTTTGGTTGGAACTTACCAATGAAATTTTTTAATTTCCTTTGTGTGCGTTGATGGTGAATTATTTCCCGTCCTTAAATATTTGATACTATTTGGATCAATTCTTAAATATCACATATTGAATATACTTGTAGGGACTCCCAAACATGACTCCTCATGCATCAAGGGGAACCACATATAGTTCTTCTTCATCAACAAAATCAACACTAATAGAAAATCTAATTTTGCATTGTTTTGTTACCTTCAACTCCACATCCTTATTTACCCATCCCAATGGATATGGGCTTGGATGATCACTAATTTCCAACCCCAACTTCTTCACCAGCTTTGTTGTAATGATATTATGTTGTGATCCTAAGTTAAACAGAGCATCAAAATTTGTCTTCTTGACCTATATATTTATATGGAAGAGTTTGGTCATTTATTTCTCTTCTTATTCATGAAGGTTACTAATATTCACCTCCTCCTACATTGATGTATAGAAAACCTTCCCATCCATGCCTGAGATGCTTTCAAATTGGCTTCTTGAATCAATGGCCATGTGATTCTTCTTATTTTTAACTTTATTTTTCGATGCAAATTTTCCTTTCTTTAATCCCCTTTTGGCTAGCAAGACCTCTGCCACCCCTTTTCTAGATTAGGATCGACCTCCATGGAACTTCCATTATAATATTATAGCTCTTCAATGGTGCTCATTATATCCACACTTTTATAACTATGGTTGTATATTCCCCTTAATTAACACACAATTAATTACCACGTGATCCTTTTGTGAAGAGCCCAGTGCTCTACGAAATTATGTGCATAAATATTCTTGGTTAACACCTGTCGGGTTGGCCACCTCCATTTTCTACCTCGCAATCATCCAACATCAAGATCGATTCAAGAAAAGAGTGTCTAACGAAATCCACTGTGAATATACCTCTAGGTGAGGCTCTCTCAAGCCTTTTCTTAACTCCTCTAGGTTTCTTTTGGCATATCAGTGGAATGCATAAAATCACTTACAAAGACAGTCTAGATATTCCCTCTAGGTTGAATCCATGGTTAAGGTTCTGGGCCACTCACAAATATCGCTCACTAAAAAGGAAGGTTCTCAAGAACTACCATGGAGGAAACCTCTTAGTTGGCCTCGGCCTCTCACAATAACTCAAAGCATTAGAAAACAAGTTTAATAATACCGTTTGGGTATAGTCTTCGGGTAGGACCCACTTTGTCAACTTCTATCTAACAAAGGATTTCCAATTAGTAGTTTTCTGGAGTTACTAAAAATCTTAAGTATCACATTTTGTTCCCTATGTGACTTTACTCCTTATATATATATATATATATATATATATATATATATATATATATATATATATATATATATATATATATATATATATATATATATATATATATATATATATTTGTCTTCACGACTCTCTTCTAAGCATCTTCTCTTCACAACCTTCCTACAATCATTCTAGAATGCATGTGTGTGTGTGCACGTGTGTGTCGGCCCTGCCAACAAGTAAATATGGAATCATTAACTTTAAAATAAAATATTTTTATACACAAAGCAGTGAAATTATTATGACATATGTATTATGAGATGAGTGATCACATAAGTACTTGTTAATTGCAAAATAATTCTCGCTCTCTCCACACACAAAATAGTTTCCTAATTTTACTAAAAGAGGAAATATAAATATTACATTTGAAAATTTGGTCCATATCGAAATCATAGGATTTGAAAGAACAATATAGGGAAAATAATTAAAATATCAACAAAATATAACAATTTTCCTAATTTAATCAATTACATAAAAAATCTAGAACAACTCCTATCTAACAAACCTCTCATTAAGGAACAAACTCCTTTAGTAAAAGTTTTTGTACTCTCGATAAATTAAACCTTGTACAGTTTCCCTTGCATCATACTCCCAAGGAATAAATACTTCATAGGCTCATATCCATGATTTTTTCAACAATTTTTCCACTTTTATGTAAGAGTGAAGTGGTCATCTAGGTTGTGTCAAACACTGGATGGTTTTTACATTTGACCAAGTCATTGGTAAATTGATTGTCTTTAATTTACTTCACTAATTGTCGATCAGGATTCATGTACTTATGAAATGTATGTGCACTATATATGCTAGGATTCCTTTTGTAGATTAAGTGATTCTAAAAATGAGACTAATTCTAAATATGGACAATTTGTTTTCATACAATTTGGAGAATAAAAGCACACATGTTCTTTCAATCCAAAGTTATATTAAGTACTAATTATTTGAGTTGAACTTTTAAAGTTGAATATTGATCTAAATTGCATAAATCAAGCTTAATTATAACTACATAAAAGGAAATGATTGAAGATAAAACTTAAAACATTCTAATTCTACTGATGCAGAATTGAACACATTCTGAACTGTTTTGTTGAAAGGAAATCTTAAACTAATTTGCAATAAAGAAATTCTATATTAAATTCTTTAGAAAGAAAATGGCATTGAAATCTAATTTCTACTTGTAAAAGATAAAATAATAACTCAAGAATGGTTACTAATGTGGGTATTTAGCCTCCAAAGTGTATTTCATTAGCATCAAATAAATCAAATTGACTTATAAAATAATTAAGTTTTCACAAGAAGATGCATTGAATAACTGAAATATTTTTATTGTTTGTTTATGAGTATTATGCAACCAAATGAAAATAACCAGAAATGAAACTATAATGGAAAAAAATTCTTGAAAAGAAATTGTAATGCTAAGAAAAAAAAACTATGAAATAAGGCCTCATAGCTCGAGAGGGGGCCCTCATGTGAGTTCAAGTTGATTAGAGATCACATGATCTTCACCCACGCATTAGAAATAACAATGACTTATATTATAAAACAAATTTTTATCAGCCTTCACCACAAAATATTGATAAAAGAAAATAAAATGAAAATTTTGTTTGGTCTTGCTTACATTTTTTATACCAATTACAAAACTACTTGAAATATTTTTAAGTCGATAGGCTATGAAAAATTTTGACATCTACGAGATAAATTCAACTAAGATTTCAATCTCTTTATGACTTACTATTGAAGATGCAAGTCATAGGATATTTATTTCTATCCATAATATTCATATTTGTTTCAATATTTAGTCTCACTCGATATTTATTATTTCTCTGCTACCTATGTTTTATCGCTACACGTAGTTTCCATAGTTGAATTTTCCTTTGACTTCAGGATTTCCTAATTCGTATAACTTGCTAAGCAATGTTTGTAGGTGGTTATCCATCTAGGAGTCATTTTCCACATTTTGATAGTTTTTTTTCCCTTACTGGAGTGTTGCAACCTATCTAACAATGGATTCTATTTCAAAAACAAATAGGAGTTGCAAAATATTCATGATTCGGTTACTGTAAGAATATTTTTGTTATAGTTCACTAAGAAACAAAGAATTTAACTATGGATGATTAATAACTTTATAGGAGTTGAAATTGACGTCAAATTTGTTGAGATTGTTATAGAATAATGACAAAGAGGTAAATAAGATTGAAACAAGCATTTTAAAAAAGAAACAATTCTAGGATTCAACATTCTCCCATACCAGAGATTTTGCATGTCCTCATGCACCAATTTTTCAGAATTGGTTCTTGTTTCCTTTGTTTTAGTGCATAATCTCTAAAACCTGTGCAATCACATCCATATTGGTGCTTTTATTCTTCTTAGTACTAAGAATGGTCCTTGGTTTCTTCATTAAAATTCTGCCTTGTCAGCCTCTGACGCTATTTTTAAGAAACTTCTTTTGAACTTTAAGTTTCTTATTCTTTTTGTACCAATGACAGAGGTGTAGAAGTATGTTTTCATTTTGAGTCATGGGTATCTCATTATAAACTTTAGCTGCATATATTTCTTGAATCAAGTGTTTGTTAAGAATTTCCAACTCATAAATGTCTTGCTTCATATTTTCTTGAATATTGTATTCCTGATTTGCATATTGTTTTGTTGCTAAAGTTTCACCAACTTCAAATTGAGAATATTTTTATTTTTTTCGTGCTTTATGCTCTAGATATTCCACATAATCATAAATTTCTTTCTGAATTGGATAAATTTATGGAGGTTTTTTTGTTAGACTAACTATATGAGGAGAAGTTTTAAATCCTTATTCCTCCATACCAATCGTTTCTGGTGATTATGTTGTTGAATATTTTGCAATTCTTATACTTCTCAATTTTACTCCTGAACTTTTAGTGCCTTGTTCTTTTTCTTCTTTTATCATTTTGTTTTTTTTTTTTTTTTTCTCGAGTAATTTCTGACTTGGGCTAGCTTTCTTTCATCTAAGATCCTATCTATAATTTTTCTTTTTAAACTTCTCAAGGTACTGGGATAGTGGAGTATTGTCTTCGAATGGATCCTCTGGGACTTCAGTCACATCCTTCTCTTGAACTTCCTCTTCAAATCTCTATTTTTTAGGGTTAGGGTTTAATTTTCTTCTACTTCTTTTAATCTTATTCCTTGGTTCTTTCTTTGGAGCTTCTAAAAATTGATTTCTCACTAAGAAATCATGCCAATTATCTCCTTTAGTTTGGAGATGTGATTCTACCATAATCTTAATGGTTCCACGAAGGTATAAAGAGTTATTGATGGATCTATATTCTCTTTGTATATGAAATTCCATTTTCTTTAAAATTTGAAGTAGGAAATAACGAAATTTAATTTCATCTCCATCAACAAAATGCAGCTTAAGCCTTGCATGGTAGAAAAATATTGTCCCAAATATTCCTTCACATGTTATAAATTTCTAGATAACTAGTAAAATATTTCTCCATTTTCCATTTAACACTGTAACTGGAATGCCTGGTTCTTTTAGCAACTGAACCCAATCATTCTCCTTTATTTTTATGTTTTTTAAGCCATCTTTCTTCGTTCCTAGGTAGTCTTGTTGCCTCTTCTACAATGAATTCTGTGAGGATGAGTTTAATGTCTCCTATTTCTGCTTCAACTCCATCAAAAGATTAGGTGAATTCTTTGGTTATTTCCATTTCAAAACCATCTAATTTCTCAAAAAATTGGAGCCATCCCACTTTTTGTAGTTTCTCCTTCACTCTTTGATATGCCTAAAGGAATTTTACCCCATTTGGCTAAGAATCAATAAGCGTCCCCATAGTGTGAAGAATTTTCGTCCTCGACTATTCTTTTTGATAAGGTTAATAGAGGAGTATGCTTTGAAAGGATGAGTAAGCGAAATGAAAAATTGAATAGGTGAAATGGAGATGTGATAGATTTATGATGGCACGATAAGGTGTTTATGGAAGAATTCATGTTGTACCTTCAAAATTTCCTAGATATGATTTTAAAGGATGGGTCTTATGTATTCAATTCTTGATCAGACTTTGATGTGAATGGTGATGTAATGATGAGGAGACATGGTATAACGGTCATGTACCAAATTCACAAATTTCTTAAACCTTGTAATATATTCATCCATATTAAAATCTAAGTTCTTATAGTAAGTGGAAATTTTTCATTCTTACATACCTTTACTTTCATGTTTCCTTTGATGTTATGCTTGTTGTAGAATTCGATCTTTGTTGAAAAACTACAAATTAGCTACAAAATGCTAGGAATTATGTTTATGGTTATCATCTTTTGGACTTTGTTTAGGAGAATACTTATTTTTTATTTCCATTTTTGTAATGAATAGTCAGTGAAACTATTGAACCAATGATTTTAGTTGACCACCCAGAAATTTAGAAAAAGAATGATAAAAGGAGATAGGGAAAAGAAAGAGGGGATTTTTTTTTGAAAATCTAAACTGCCAAGAGATCTTGGTTTTCAATTAATATTTTCTGTATAAACATGCCAACGTAGTTTCTTTTCATGTATATATATATATATATAGAGAGAGAGAGAGAGAGAGAGAGAGAGAGAGAGAGTAAAAATAAATTACAATGAAGTTAATGGGTAAGGAGAAAGATATCCTTTGTTGATCAACTCAAATTCATAATTTTCTTGCAAATACTTAACAAATTATTCCCTTTTTAGTGGTTTATGATATAATCTTAATCTATGACCATTAACAAGGAAATAATTTTTTTCATCATTAATAGCCTTGATTTTTATTGCTCCATTGTCAAAAATAGTATCAATGTCATAACTACCAAGCCAATGAGTTTGAAATTTTCCTTGAAAGTATCTAAACTTGGAAAAAAGAAGAGACCAATCACCTTTTTTGAAATTTTTGTCTTTGATTAACTTATCATGCCATTCTGGTCTTTGTCGTTGCACTATGTCATTCCTTTGAATAGCATCTTGTCGGATTTCATCTAGCTTATTCAATTGTGATACTCTTTACTTTTGAGCTTCTTATGGCTCAAGGCCCAATTTAGTAGTTGTTTTTATAGGTCTCCACCTGGAATTCTATTGGAGACAAAACTTGCCTCCCATAGACAAGCTCAGGAGTATGTCCAATTTTATTTCTCTATGTGGTTCGATATGCCCATAATTCTTCTCGAAGCTTTTCTTCCCAATCCTTTATATGAAAATGCACAGTCTTGGTAAGAATTTCTTCAAGCACTTTGTTGGTATATTCCACCTTCCCACTGGCTTGTGGATCATATGGAGTATACCTTAGGTGTTTGATATCATACTGCTCCATGATATTATGCACCAAATTTGATGTGAATTTGGTAGCTTGATTTGTTACAAATTTTCTTGGAACACCAAAAAAAGTAAAGATATACTCAGAAATAAATGTAACTACAACATTTCCACTTGCAAATAAAAGAGGTTTAGCTTCTACCAATTTTTTGACATAATATGTGCAAACGATTATTTACCTTTTCTATTTAGATGGAGAATTTATAGGTCCCACAAAATGCAAAGCCTATTTTTTTAAAGGTTTTGCAAGTACTTGTGGTTGTAGAGGCATTTCGTCTGATGGAGCTAGTTTTCCCATTTTTTGACAACTATCACATATTTTGACATATTACTTGGAATATTTGAAAATATATGGCCAATAATATCCCAAAAAAAGAATTTTGTATGCAGTTCTTTTATCAACAAAATGTCCTTTGCATGGCTCATCATGTCAGGGTTTTAGAATTTTTAGTAATTCATCTTCTCGAACACATCTCTGAATGATCAAATCAGGTTTAGTTTTGTATAATTCTCCATCTATCCAAGAATAGGATACACTAGTTTTTATAGCTTTTTGTTTTTCTCTTGCTGACATTTTGGTGAAAATATCTATGTAGCTAAATAATTGCCAATATATGCAAACAAAGACAATTTAGTAGATATGACAAAAACATACTCTTCAGGGAAATTATCTTTTATGGAAACATCAACTTTATTGTTTTGTATTCTATTAAGGAAATCATAAATTATACTTTCTTTCCCTAGTCTATGAAGAATAAAGACGTTGAATTCCTATAATAATAACAACCATCTTGTAATTCTTCCATTAGTAATTGGTTTTTTCATTAAATACCTAATGACAGAATGATATGTGTTAATAAAGTTTCATAACTAGTGATATAGCGACGGAATTTATTAATGGCATGAATAATAACTAAAATCTCTTTTTTCAGTCACAATATAATCAAATCCAACTACATGGGAGTAACGTATAGGGAGTGGCCTATAGGCATATTGATTTTAAGTCTCTCATGAAAAGGTGGATTTTATAAAGAAATAAAAGGTTTCTCTACTCGAGGAACTGTGGGAGCTTGTTTTATTTTTTAATTTTTTTATTGTATAGGAACACCTTCCCTTAGAGGAATACTTTCTTGGTAAAGATTTATGTTTTCTTAATGAATCTCATCCTCTTTAAAAAAAATTATGTCAATTTCTCGTGACTTATTTTTAAAAACTCTACCAGATCGAAGTTGGAAATCATTTATACTTAATGGGGTTATCATCCAAGCTTGAACATTTTGTCCTTCAACATTATAAATAACTTGTTGATTTTTATTTTTTGGGTTAGGAAGTGGTTGAGAAGGAAGTTGGTTTTCCTTTTGAGGAAATGGTAATAAATTTTGTTGTTTTTGAATTTGAAATTGAGAAGCTTGATTGGGTTGACGTAGATAATATTATGGTGGAAAAGGAGGATAACTTTGTTGGAATTGAGGACATTGAGGAAATTTTCCTTAGGTATTTTTCCAACCTTGTGCCCAAGATGGATTTTGAGATTGTGGAGGCCAAGGTTTCCAAGGCATAGGTGCAGTCCAATTATTTTTTGTTTGTGCATATGATTGAGTATTAAAACCTTGAGTCATATTTTCCTGTTTATTTTTCCATTGTCTTTTAGCAACAAAACAAAGATATTCATCTTGGCTTGACACAAATTCATCTTGAAACATAGGTTTAAGACTAGGTATCGAAGGAAACTCCTTAGTACTATGATTTTAAGCACATATGACACAAATTTCTACACTATCAACGAGACATTCTCTTAAGGCATGTTTTTTCCTACATCTGGGGAAAAAGATAGATAATGCAACATTTTAGCCTTTTTGCTTATTTTGTATTTTAAGGATATCTATTTGTTCACTAAGACTCCATAGAATACTTGTTTTTAAATTGTCAAGAAAATTTCCTATTTCAAATCTACTTACTATTCCATTTGCAGATTCATTAATTCTGGACATAACAAGATCTCTTTGACTTTTCCTAGTTCTAGCCTTACCCCTTGAAATATGTGTACACATTTAACAAAATTCTCTAAATGAAAGTTGAGAATGATCTCCTTTTCTCATTAAGTTGAGGAGGTCATTCCACTCATCTATAATATATTTTAGCAAAAGAGCTTTCAAAGTGTCATCATCTATATTATACATCTTGGCCCTTTCAATGTTATAGGAAAATATTTCCACTAAGTCTTCAATAATTTCATCCTCTTTATGCATCGTTTTAAAGAATTCATCTTTCAGGTTATGGGGCATACAATAATCCTTATATTTTTATAAGAACACATTTTTCATGTCTTCTGATATTCTGATTGAATTTGCTCCTAATCACATAAACCATTTAAGTGCTCCATCTTTAAGAGTAGCTGGAAATAATTTCAATTTTTGAGGATCAAGTAGGTAGTCATAAGATCTACCCAAAACTTCAAACTCAAAAAGAAATGTTTCAATTTCCTCATGTCTTAAACCATGGAAATTAGGGAGAATTTAGGCTAATATTTTTTTCATGGTGGTTGTAGAAAAATCATGAAATATTAGAAATCTAAAAGGTTATGGTTCCCCTTTACTGCCTCGACCACCTCTACCTCGACCTTCTCCTCTATTTTCTCCTCTTCCTCTTCCTCCTCCAATCCTATGTTCACCATTTACATCGTCTAGTTCTCCTTCTCCTTCCCCAACCATTGTAGACTCCTCAAAGATAATATAAGGTTCTATGAATGGATTATCTAGCTATTATTCTAGTTCTTCTACTAATGGTATATTAGAATAAATTTCCTCTTCTTCTTCACTAGGAACTTCTAGTCCTTGACCTAGAATTTGTTCTCCAGTAGAATATAGAAAGATTACTCCTTTTATTCGGGATATAGGTTCTTCCACCACAACTTCAGTAGAGGAAGTTGGTGAATATATGGGTTGGATTTAATATTTATGTACCTCGGGAAGTCTATGTCTACCTGCCAATGATGGAATGTGAGTTTCAGTGGATGGTGTGGCACTACGAGGTCTAGGTGGAGTGAGTAGTGATGTAGGAATTTAACATCTACATCTACTTCAAAATATACCCCTAGAATCCCTTTCTCTATGTATAAATGTTTTTTTATCATTTTTTATCAATATTTGAAAAATGAAATCCTAATAATGAAATCCTATATATACTTCCCCAACAATAGTGCCAAAATGTTTAGTAAATTGATTCTCTTTAATTTACTTCATTAGTTGTAAACCAGGATTCATGTAATTGTGAAATGTATGTGCATTATATATGCTAGGATTCCTTTTTTATATTATTTGATTCTAAAAATAAGGCTAATTCTAAATATGGACAATTGGTTTTCATACAATTTGGAGAATAACTACGCACATGTTCTTTTAATCCAAAGTTATATGAAGTCCTAATTATCTGAGATGAACTTTTAAAGTTGAAGATTTATCTAAATTGTATAAATCAAACTTAATTCTAACTACATAAATGGAAATACTTGAAGATCAAACTCAAAACAATATAATTCTACTAATGCGAAATTGAACACATTCTGCATTGTTTTGCTGAAAGGAATTCTTAAAACTAATTTGCAATAAAGAAACTCTATATTAAATTATTTAGAAAGAAAATGACATTGAAATCTAATTTATGCTTGAAAAAAGATAAAATCATAACTCAAGAATGGTTACTAATGTGCGTATTCAGCTTCTAAAGTGTATTTTATTAGAATCGAAGAAATCAAATTGACTTATAAAATAATTAATTGCTGACAAGAAATGCATTGAATAACAGAAATATTTTTAGTGTTTTTTGTTTATGATTACTCTAAAACAAAATGGAAATAACCAAAAATGAAACTATAATGGAAAAAAATTCTTGAAAAAAATTATAATGTTAAGAGAAAAACAAACTATGAAATAAGACCTCATAGCTCAACAGGGGGGCCTCCCGTGAGTTTAGCTTGATTAGTGATCATAGGATATTCACCCATGCATTATAAATAACAATGACTTATATTATAAAATATATTATTATTATTATTATTATTTACTAATGTGCGTATTCAGCCTCTAAAGTGTATTTCATTAGAATCGAAGAAATCAAATTGACTTATAAAATAATTAATTGCTGACAAGAAGATGCATTGAATAACTAAAATATTTTCAGTTTTTTTTTGTTTATGATTACTCTAAAACCAAATGGAAATAACAAAAAATGAAACTATAATGGAAACAAATTCTTGAAAAAAATTATAATGTTAAGAAAAAAACAAAGTATGAAATAAGACCTCATAGCTCAACAGGGGGGCCTCCCGTGAGTGCAGGTTGACTAGTGATCACAGGATATTCACCCATGCATTATAAATAACAATGAATTATATTATAAAAGATATTTTTATTATTATTCACCAAAAATTTTGATAAAAAAAACTTTCCTCTCTCTTGTCTTGCTTCAAGTATTTATACAAATTATAAAATGACTTGAAAGAGTTTTAAATCGATATGCTATGAATAATTTTGACATCTACGAGATCAATCCAACATAGTGTTTAATCTCTTTATGACATGCTATTGAAAAATAAAGTCATAAGATATTTATTTCGATCCATAATCATGGCAGTTTCTTCAATCTTCAGTCTCTCTCGCTTGATATTTATTATTTATCCGCTACTTGTGTTTGATCGCTACACGTAGTTTCCATAGTTGACTTTTCCTTTGACTTCAATATTTCCTAATTTGCATAGCTTTCCAAGTAATGTTGGTAGGTAGTTATCCATCTGGTAGCCATTTGTCACCTTTTGATAGTATTTTTTCCTTTACTGGAGTATTGCAACCTGTCTAACAATGGATTCTACTACGAAAACAAATATCAGATGCAGAATATTCATGATTATGTTACTATAAGAATACTTATGATATAGTTCACTAAGAAACATAGAATTTAACTATGGATTATTAAAGCCTTTATAGAGTTGAAGTTGACCTGAAATATGTTGATATTGTTATATAATAATGGAAAAAAAAGGTGAAATGATATGGCAACAAGGATTGTAAAAAAGAAGCAATTCGAGTCTTCAACACCAAGTATTAATAATATTTTTTCTTGAGTTTTCTTGATTGGTATTTTATCCAAAATTATTTCCGGTTGCAAGGGTTTTATTGTTGCTAGTTGCCTCTACCATTAAATTTGTTTTAGTTCATTATCCTCTGTTGTCTCTAATTCTTCTGCTGGTTGATAAGTATGCAATGTTAAAAATAGGAGAAATATCGATTCCTGGGGGTAATTCCAACTCATAAGAATATGATGAAAATTTTATAATAATTTTACAGGGACCTATTTTCTTTAAATTTAGCTGGTTATTCTCTCCTTTGGGAAATATGTCTTTCCTTAAATGTGACAATACTAGATTCCCCACTTCAAAGTGTTGTTCCTTCCTTCGAATATCTGCATTGCCTTTATATTTAATATTGTTGTCATAAATAAATAAAAAATTATCTGCTCATGAATATCTTGTATTCTTGTAGAAAACTCCTCCCCTGCTGCACTCCTCTATTTAGTTCTACCCAAATTTTGAATCTCATGCACTACTCTTGGATTCATCCCATGCATAAGTTGGAAATGAATCTAGCATATGCTTTTGTTTGGAGTGTCATTATAGGAAAACTAAACATGAGTTGGGATTTGGTCCCATTTTTTGGTATAGTCTACAAACGAAGTGTACAAAATATTACCCAAAATTTTGTTTACTGCTTAATTTTTATCATCCATTATTGGATGATAATTTGAGCCGATGTTAAGTTCTGTGTCGAGTTTCTTCTACAACATTCTCTAGAAATGCGCCAAAAATCTTGTTTCTCGATCTCAGACTATACTTTTGGGAATCCCATGTAACCTTACCACTTCTCTAAAGAAAATATTAGCGACATGAGTGGCATCACTAATTTTTGCACCAGGAATAAAGTGAGACATTTTTGAAAATATATTTACTACTACAAAAATGGTATCGCTACCTTTTTTGTCTTGTTAACCATAAAATAAACTCCATGCTTATGGAATCCCAAGGTTTGTTTGGAATTGGAAATGGAGTATACAGTCTGATGTTCTCTCTTCTTCATTTTTCATATTGAAAGGTTATACATTCTTTACAAAAAATTTCACATCAGCTTTCAACCCCAAAAAAGAATAATTTCTTCTTAATAGATCATAATTTTTATCATAGCAAAAAATTTCTCCAAGAACACCACTATACTGTTCTTTGATAATATTTTCTCTCATGTAGTAACTATGAATACATAATTGATTACTTTTAAATAGAAGTCCATCTTGAATCATGTAGTCAAGCCAAAGAATTTGATTCTATGTGGTTAGATTTTTGAAACTTCATAGACTAATTTAAAATATGTATCAGTCTCATACACCTCTTTGATGAAATCAAAACCAAGAACTTGACTCTTTGACTTTCCTACAACAATAATTTCCTCCTGGTTAGAGAATCAATAATTTTGTTAGACTAGCCACTTATATATTTCAAAAAAAATGTGACTCTTTGCAAATATTCAACCCATTTGGTATGCCTTTGATTTAATTTAGTTTGTTGCATAATATATTGCAATGCATGATTATCAATGTAAAGGATAAACTCCCTAGACAATAGATAATGTCTCCATTTTTTAAGAGCTTGTACCACTGCATATAATTATTTGTCATATGTTGTATATTTTTTCTTGCCTTCATTCAAATTCTCACTATAATAATCAATAGGTAGGTCTTCCTGGCTGAGTACTACTCCAATTTCTTCAATGTTGGCATCATTTCTTACCTGAAAAGGTTTATTAAAATATGGTAGTGCAAAAACTGGTTTTTTTGTAATTTTTTTATTTAATAAATGAAAGCCCTTATCTACTTCAATGCTCCACTGAAATGGTTTTTGGTTTCTCTTAATTGTATCAACAATAGTTTCACTCATATTACTAAATTGTTTGATGAAATTTTGATAAAAGCTAACTAGGCCATGAAATTTGTGAACGTCAAATACATTTTGAGGTGAGGACCATTCAAGGATTTCTTTTACTTTTGTTGGATCCATTTTCAAACCTTCTTGAGAAATAAAAAATCCTAGATATGGAAGCTCAGGTTTCAAAAGGGAAAATTTCTTCAAATTTATGAGTAACTTTTCTTACTTGGAATTTTCCAACACATACCTCAACTATCACAAATATTCCTCTTTTAACTGGCTATAAATCAAGAGATCATCCATGTAAACTATCAAAAATTTCCCTATGAACTATTTCAACACTTCATTTGACATTAGCCTCATAAAATTATTAGGTGCATTAGATAATCCAAATGGCATAGTTATCAATTCATATAATCCATCATTCATTTTAAAGGTAGTTTCCCACGCATCTCCATCTCTTATTCTAATCTGAGGATACCCACTTTTCAAATAAATCTTGGAAAACCAACTAGCACCACTTAAACAATTTAATAGATCATCAATACGAGGAAAGGAATATATGTACTTTTTGATCCCTCAAAAATCACTATACAACATCGGGGATAACCACCCAGTTGGGGATTTGAAAACCGTCCCTTTTCAGTTTGGAATAGTGGCTCGGATTGGGGATGATGGGACCAACTTCCCAAGAAATATAATTGGATGGATGTGTGGTGTTTATAACTAATTGTGACTTGTATGAATGGGAGTGACAACAAGCTAAAGGAGTATATATAAATATCTCTATCCTGGGATTATATTTGTGTCTTTTATATGTGATCTTGAAAGATGATATTAAGTTTATGGGAATGAATATTATCAAGAACCTATAAAATTAAAAAAAATTAATTTAATTAATTTGAATAAATAGTTAATCAAATTAATTGATTAAGCTTATACCACATCAAATAACTATATGTCTTGTATATATAGTGAAAGATGGAAATATATGCATGTTCAGTAGTGAATTAATGCTAGACTGCATTAAAAAGATACATAAAACAAAACATTAAAAATGAATTTAACTATCAATCACATAAAACAAAACAAAAATATAAAGATAGAGGTGCCACGTATATCTTAACTCTGCTCATGGAAAAATGGTCCTTGGTCCATTCTTTTCTATTAAGATAACTTCAAGAGTACAAAAGTGCAACTTCTCAAAATCCTTCTTTACAAAATTTCACGACCGTTTCTTAATAGAAATGAAAGGGTTTATATAGTAAAATAAAAGTATAAAAATATCAAATACATGAAGTACTAAAGAGGTTTAAACAACTCTCCTTAAAATAAGTGAAATAAGACAAAAATAGAGTTTTTGAGTGACTCCCTTCACGAGTGTGGTGTTGTCTCTATTTCCATTCGTTGCTTGAGATGAAGGGTATTTAACATGGGTTGAAATTTAGGAGGTTGACCTGGCCTAACGCACAATTGTCCTATGTAGAATACATTTCATAGTGGATGTGTCATGTGATATGAGGGTTCAGTTAGGAAGCACAACATTAGCCACTAACTGTGTGGCTTGACTAAGTACTCGTAGTACTTCTCACAGTCGATATTTGCCAATTTTATGACGCTTTCCTCCTTTTCTTTTGACATATCCTATCACTATTTCATTAAATCTTGCACATTATGGAGAGAATCAGGTGGGAATTTATCAAGCAAGTTGGTAGAAAATAGATTATTGCTTAAAGTTTCAACAATATTGTTATCCACATCTCTTTCTCTATATATTTCCCTCTCTACCTATTTTAGTTGTATGTCCTAATCAGTAAATAGGATTTCTTTTTTGGAATCCTTAATTCTGGGAAGATTTTCCTTTTAGCCTTCTGCACTATCCTTCCAAGTGATGTATTCAACAATTTTTTCATCAATGTCATCGAAGTTTGTCCTTAGATGATCCGGATTTATGTAGGAACACAACAGAATATAGAAATAACCATAAACATAGATATGCATCGGAAATAATGCATCATTTCATTAATATCAAATAACATAAATATGCTTACAGACATAATGGAAATAAAATAGTTAGGGTGTTGGTAGCGAATCGCTGAGAAGAGATGTGGTGGCTGCAGACCTCTCCACTGTGTTACAATGAGGCTCGAGGGCCTATGTATTATTGAGAAACAATGGAAAAACTGAAAAGTCCCAAAAACCTAACTCTAGGAGATGAAGCACCAAAACTGTGGGCCCCTGTTTGGGTAATTTGGTGTTTCAACTTCCCGGGGATGTAACTTTGGCATCCGATCTCCGTTTGATGCACTCAATAGCTCATTAGAAATATCTGTCCAAGGAGTAAAACTTTCGATGTTAGCAACATCAATCCATTGACCCATGTTTCTCTCGGTTTTCCCAAAATACGTCGCTTAGGGCCTCAAAATGGCTCCGAAAGTTCAGGACCTGAAAAATTGCTAAAAATAGTAGGTTGTGCTGCAACTTAAAAATTGAACAAACTCATGGTGGGGGTTCAAATGGAATAGGCTGGTGGCCACCAATATCCACCTAGATTGTTAAGGCCCCAAAACAGCTCCGGCAGTGCAGGACCTGAAAACCCGCTAAAAATAGTAAGTGGTGTTGAATGTGAAAAGCTGCAAGAATTGATGGTGTGGGTCCAAATGGAATAGGTGGGTGGCCACTGATATCCACCTGGATCATCAAATCATCTGATTGATTCATCATTGAATCAATTTTATCTCTTATATTATTGATGATTGTCAACTTTTTACAAAATACTACTTGTTGTTGATCTAATAAGTTGTTGAGTTCCAAAACTTCTTTCTTGAAATCATCTACCTTCGGATTATCTTTTAGTTGTTTCACTATAAACTTTAGTTGATTAATTTGAGGAAATTTGACACCAATGTCAAATTGATTTTGTAGCTTTAATTGATCCAATATTTGTTGGAGTTGTGAAACTTGTGTTTGGAATTGATGTTCAATGTTCTATTTCTCTGTCAGCAACTCTTGTTCTAGCTGAAGGATTCTTTCATCCTTTTCTTTAACTATTTTTTGGACCTATGTAGCTTTGTCAATTGTAGCAAATGCATAAGCACCTACGCACTGTGTCAACCTTGTAAGAACTTGAGATGGATCTGCTCTAGGATCCTTCCATACTTCTTCCATGTGAATATCGTGAGGAACTAAAGTCCGTGATTGCACAATTCTCCTCCTTTTTCTTTGTTTTCTCATTACAACCTTATGTTTGGGGCTGTAAAAGATGTCTAAATGAGGAATTTATTCTATATTTAACACAATTTTAGATGTTGGGTAGGTTGATGAATTCAACACCTTTTGTGTTGACAACCTTTTCAAGAGACCCGAAAGTGAGTAGGCTCTGATTTTTATCTTTAGGTGTTTTGACTGTCTCTTAAGGATCGATGATTATTACCTCTTGTTTTCCTTTAAGCTGCTGGTTAAATTGATCCCAGAATTTATCCAATTCACTGCTCAATACTAGCTTACAAGTATGTTCTTCAGTTGATTTAACTTCCTTTGTTCCCAATAGGACCTCAGTATCCTTGGGAGGTTGTTCCAAGTTCTTCTCTTTTTGTGAAATAGGTTGAGATACCTTTAAAATTTCGGGAGGAATTCTCTCCAACCTTTTGTTCATGTATTCTTTACACTAGGAAAGTTGTTTAGGGTTGAGACAAATTTATGCTAATCTTTCAACCTGTACATAGTTATCAAAAAAATCAAAAATATCATCATAATCATCATTTTCATGAATGAATTGCCTGATCTTTACTTGAGCTATATAGTTTTGGGTTATTCTCTTAGGATCAAATTGTCAGTCGAGAACAATAGATATCTTTAAGCATTGAATCTGATTGATTTCCATTCCAGCATGTTTGAAGTTATCTAGATCATAAACACCACAATGAATGGGGAAAGTAGGCCATGAAGCTTTCTTAGCCTCTTTTAAGGCTTTAGTCAATCCATGCCGTACTATCTTGTAAGAAATCTCCCTTGCGAGGAGCTTGTATGGTACATACAATGCGAGGACATGGGGTTTTCATAGGCTTCCAGAAACTCTTACATAAGTAAATAGTTCTTCCCCAAAACATTTTCTTATGGACGTGAAATAATATTAGGCTTATTTTAATAGTCTTGGGCCTTTGTCACCAAAAATAGCTTGATAGAGTGGAAACATGACTCCATGAAAATTTATGTAGAAATGAGACTCATACTTGGATTCCCAGAGGATAATATGGTAAACATGGATAAGTGTAGGGTCTTGAATGGTCCATTTCCATCCCATGTTCAGGAAATCTGTAGTAAAACACACCGCATCCATAATATAAGCACTCATAAAAAATGGGGGAACTATCCTGGAGGTGAAAGAGAAGTTCTTTCTATAATCAAGGATTTGTGAGGAAATATTGTTTTAAAAAATGGTGCCCCAATCCATAATATATGAGTCTGAAACAACTTCCATGCGAGGGACCATTAAATTGAAATTTTACTTGTATTGGGGGAGCCAAAAATCCTACACATAATAGCAGCAACATAGTAGTAGGGACCAACGTGAGAGGCAGTAGAATACATACCCTTTTCATCATGCTTGTGGTTGTTAGGGTTATGCCTCCATTTCTTTATCGGGCCTGATTGTGTCTTGTTCTCCTTTGAAAATTTCTTGAGAAAAGCCTTTCCATATACCTTCTATGGGTCAGGTATATGATACATTTTCTTTAAATCCTCTACCCTAAATGACCCTATCATTGTATCTCTTGAGGTAATAAATTTCATGCCATTGATATTGAGATTATCAATTATCCATTTTACCATATCAGTATATGGTAGAATATTTGGGTGCGTGGTAATTTTGTGAAGGAAAGAGTTGGAAAATTCAGTGATAGTAGCTTCTAAAGTATTAGGGGCATCAGTTATGGCTACTCTCTAGATCACCCTCAGTTTCTCATCTTTGAAAATCATATACATCGATTCCCATGAAGAAGAAGAACTTTCCGTAGTGCATGTAAGAACAATGGCATAATCTCTGTCACTTCTGAAGTCGGTGGTGCAAGAATTGGAGGAGCCATGGGTTTCTTTGCTTTATTTTTAGCCTTATACATTTCAGAAGAAATTTTTTTTTTCTGGACTAGCCTGCAAAGAAGGTAAAATACAAAATGAAGAAAAATACCGAATATGCGGGAGCGATTAACAATAAAACCAAAGTGATTGCGAATAAAGGTTTTGAATGTGAAAAAATATAAAATGTTAATTAACCAGCCATCAGATAAGTTTGGAAGCTCAAATTTGTCATACTGTTATGGGTGATAAATTATGAAAAACATGGGTTCACATGCCTAACATGGACACTTAAGATTTTTTAAATCAAAATCTCGCATCACATTTTTTTATGGGAGCCCAGTCTTTAAAACTTGCAACACATTTATTTTTCTGATATGCATTCAATATTTAACTTTTAAATAGTTCTTTTAAATCATCTACCAAGGTTTTAAACACTATTGGAATGTTCGTGGGGGGGAAGGAGCGATGGAAGTTTTGTGATGCGATAATCATATCGCGATCACAATCTCGGCAAGAATGAATGGCGGGAGTAAGATGACGCTCAGTGGAAGTACGATGAGATATATCGCATTAGGAGTTTGAAAGTGGACGCAGTGAACAGTTGTGAAAATAATTGTGATTTTAAATTATGCGATGGATAATGTGGAAATGAGTGGATCCCACGAATGGCACTTTTATGAAATATAACTCATTGGGATAATTTTACTTTGTTATCTCTTTTTCCTCTTTTGAAAGTGTTTGCGCACTTTATGCCTTTGCGAATATCGCATCACAATTTTTAGATGGAGTGCTTTACGTCTGCCTATTGCATTTGCGATTTGTGATTTTTGATGAGGGTTTTATATGAATTTTCTACTTAAGCCTTTAGCCAATAAGATATTAATTTAATTTTTCAAATACATATTCCTATATTTTAAGTCACAAAATGTTTTATTGTCTTAATCCAAAAAATTTAAAAGGGTCCCCATTATTTTATCGGATATCTATTCACAAATAATTTGGGGTTGTTGAATAGCACGAGCATTGGTGATTCACTGAAAGAACGAGTTATCTATTATTTATATGAAACTTTTGAAACTTTTAATAAGTAAAAATGATTAAATAAATGAAAATATTTTCGAAATATTTGGATAAGTAAAAGTACTCTGAATAATAAAAAAATCATCTTATTTTGATCCTTTTAAAAACCTTTTATAGATGAAATTTTTTATTTTCCTATATTATTCATTAATTAGTTATAAAAATAAAGCAGGGGACATTTTGAAACTTAGAGTTTTGATATACTCGTTTTGTCATAGGTAGAGCCACTGCTACTAGCAAGCGTTCATAGCCTCGATAGGGTTACCTTTTAACCAATCAATGATTCAATATCCCGTCCATTTATCATTACAATCATTATATATATATATCTATATATATATATATATATATATATATATATATATATATATATATATATATATATATATATATATATATACTTTCTTTTTTTATTATTCTTAAAAAGCCATTCTCCTAGTCAGGTGGCGATATGGTGACAATGTCATTCACTAGTTGTAATTGGACTGGACAAGCTATCTCATGATGAGGCCGATTATCTTATGGTTAAAAATAATCATAAGCCATTACCCTGGTTTGATATGAAGTAGTGATAATGTCAGCCTATTATTTTCCTATGATAATGGTAAGCAAGCACATAATGACACATCTTATAATTTAATATTAATATATTTTTGAATTAGAAGGTAAAAATAGTATAATTAATGGGTGGGGAGAATCATTTACTCGTTAAGAGTTTTTGGATGATAATTTGAGAGTTAAAGATGCTTAGTAACAAATAGTCTTTACTTTGTAAAAGTAAACCTTTTCTAACTGATAATAAGATAAAAAGACTTCATAAAGTTTGAGGTTTGAAAGAATTTACAATTTCAATGGAAAAATATTTTAGAGCTATGTTATAATTATCCACTTTATTCAATTTTGAAGTCATCTATTTTAAAAAATTCCTACTTTTCAAAGTAAAAACAAAAATCACAAAATGATTTAGAGATGATAAAATCCAAAAGTATGTTATTTAACATTATTGTTTATTAACCTAAATATGAAAATAAAAATATATTACATTAGAAGAAATGTGCTTCTAAGAAAATAAATTTTTCAAAATAAGCCCATTGATAGGAAGAGAATCCATCTTTCCTTGTAGATCTTGCAATATGAAGGTTTATGGGCCTACTTTTTCTGCAATTTGAAATGCTCCAAGCCACATTTTCTAGAATTTGGTGTGCTTTCCTTTTTCCTCATGTGCCCTGTCCCATTTAACAATGGGATCTCACACTCGAAAAAAAAATTGGCAACAAAACATGCATCAAAATAATATTTGATAATTTGTTGATGATGAGCATGTGTAAGTTTGACTTTTTCCCTTTCTTCTTCTAGTTTAAGGATTTGAGAATTTCTTAGCTATAAAGAAGAGGAAGGTGGTTCCTCAATGAATTAGACTAGGGCTAGTGAGGGAAGGGCTAGATTTTAAGGAATGACAACCTCATTTTGATATACTAGATTGAAGAGAGAAGTTTTTATAGAGGCCTTTTGGGTTATTCGATCATCCCATAGAGCAAATGTCAAATATTAATCCCAATTCTTTTGGCTCTAATCAAAAATTATTTTTATAATTGTTATGAGGTTCTTATTGGTTGACTCTGCTATACCATTTCATTGGGGATTGTAATCAGCAGAATATTTGAGCTTAAAACCTCTCTTAAGAGAAAATTCAGTAATATTATTACCCAAAAAGTAAGAAGCATTTTCGAAAATAAGTGAATTTGGTAAGCAAAACCCGGTAATAATGAATTGATCGATGAATTCAATAATCGCATTAGGATTAGCTACCTTTAGTGGAATGGCCTCCACCCACTTAGTAAATTATTTTGTTGCAGTAAGGATGTATTTATGTTATTTGTAAGAATTTGGAGCAATCTCACCTATGATGTCCAGTCCCCATTGTTCAAAGGTTTGTTCAATATTGAGTAGTTATAGAGGTAAGGATAGCTTTATTTTACTTCTAGCAGTAGTCTGAAGTATTTTGCATGTTCTTATATATGCATGAGCATATTTAAACAATGGTGGCCAATAATACCCTGCATGCAGTATTTTGGGTGTGACGGTATCTCCTTTGAAATTTCCATCAGTAGATCCATCGTAAGTTCATGAAAAACCTTTTTCACTTCAGAATTTTCAAGGCATCTTAATAATACAGAGTTATAGTTTTTTTATAAATAACACGTCATTAATGGTTTCATATCATCTGGATTTTAACCTTAAATCTAGTTTTCTTTTGTAATTAAGTTCGTGGGGCATACCCATTCTTTAAGTAAATGATAAGATCATCATATTGGGATTCAAAGTCAATCAGACTTACCTCAGAAATGTGTACAATATTACTTGAATCCTTATCGATTGGTGTGTTTGAATCTCCAGTCAACAATATGCAAAAACCTTGTCCTTTGGCAATTTTAGATGGTTTAATTTCAATATCATATACTTGCAGATTTGTAACCCAATTTTCCCTTTTTTCTCCTAGTTCTTTTTAGACAAGCAATTGTCTCACTGTTGGAAATGAGACTATTACTTTAGTGTGTGTTTTTAGGAGAAAAGGCCTAAAGTTATTTATGGATTTGAAAATATAAAAGCTTATTTTTCCACCTTTGATTTATTCAGTTCAACACCTTGAAAATTTGAACTAAAGAATGAGATGGGTGCTTCAATTTTCTGATAATTAAGTTGTGTTAAAGCAACAACATATGATGTTACAGAACCGAAAGTATATAAAATAAAATTATCAAAGAAATTTGGTGTAGTTAAATATGGAGAATTCATAATGACTTGTTTTATTGAATCAACAACTTCTCTTTCATTGTTGCCTCACTTAAAGATTGAAATTTTCCTGATGCTTGAAAAGCATGTGGAAAAACAATTTGGTAAATAAATTTTAGAACACCTAATCCTACATGGGTAGGTGTGGAATGCGAAAAGTCACAATGGAGTCCAAGTGACCTTGGAATATGAAACCAAGAGTCACACCATTGTACTATAAATGTACATCTTTGTATAATGGAAAAATAAGAAAGCCTCACGCTTATCCTTCATTGTGTTGAGTCTCTTGTGTGTGTGTGCTCATCTTCCTCATACACCATGTGTGTGCCTTAACATGGTGTTTAACATGGTATCAGAGCAGGCGATTGCTGGCCCTGCTTCAATTTGAGTGAGCCATTTTTGTTTATGGCCTGTGCATATCTGCAAAATTGTTGACATTTTTGCAGCATTTTAGAGAGATTTCTGCAGTAGTGCTCATTTGCCGCATTCATTAGTCAAAGATTTTCTGCAGCATTCAGAAATCTGCTTTGAAAAGAAGAGCAGACATTTTGCAGCATTCCGGCATTTGTTTTGAAGAAGAGCATCAAGCAGCACTGCACATCTGAAGGTTTATTTCTTCCTGCAATCTCTGCATTTTAAATTCTGCATTTTGAAGAGCTGTTGGATACGATTTATATTGGGTTTCTAAACAAGTTTCTGGGTTTTCACTAGAAATATTTCTGAGTTTTCATTGAAAAATTTCTGAGCTTCTAGACTACATATTTTTCTGTTGCTGGACTACTGAAAAATTTCTGAGTTTTCTACTGCTGCTGGATTTGTTCTGCTATACATTTGAAGAAAAAAAATCTGCTGTGTATTTGAAAGGAGAAAAATTCTACTGCTTTCGAAGTTGAAATTTCTGCTATTTCCTGCTCTCTGCTCTCTATTCTCTGCTGTTTAACATTAAAAAAAAAAAAAATATATATATATATATATATATATATATATATATATATAATTCCTTTGCATTCCAGGCCTTTCGGCCCCCAATACATCCCCAACTCACACCATTCAGCTATCCAACTCTCATTTCTTAAACACCACCCTCACATAGTGCCTTCTCCACCTACGTATAGCTCTCACTCCAAAAAAAAACTGGCCTTACGGCCCCCCCACACTCCCCTTACCCACGGCCTGCACATATGCTATACGCCCCATTCCACACGCCCCATATACCCTACGCATACTGTAATATACCCTCACATCCCAGCTCCAAACAAGCCCCCCTCACATCTGCGTTTTCCCATCTCCATCTCCCTCTTCAAACACCAGTCGACCACGCCCTCCGGATTCTGCAACACTCACCGTGGCCTCTGTCCCCCACCAACTGCAAATGCACCTTACCCTTATCGCTCTAACCCACGCTTACCCCCGCCCCTGCGCTCATCAACCCGCGCCCTACGCCCATACTCACCACTCCCTCGCTGCGACAAACACTACGGCTCCGCCCTCTAAACACTCTGCTATCTGTGCTGCGCATACACACTAACTTGACCACACTCGAGCTCCCGCCACTCCAGCACATGCGCTCTCCTTTGGGGCTCCCACTACACACTTACGCCGCTCCCCCATTCTCTACCTATCCGCCTATCCATCCCCTCTACTATCCTACCCATGCTACAGCAGAATCTACACTCCCTTCCCATTTTAAAATACCGCCCATCTAAATTGTATAATACCGCTTTTCCCTTTTAAATCGATTTTTATATCGGCCTAACTCTCCCTCCAATAAATTTTCGCCCCCCTTTTTTATAAATCTCCCACTTTTAAAATTCGATTTTAAAATTTTTTTCCCCTTCCCATATAATACTACCCCCTCCCCTTTCAATTAATTTCCCTCCCACTATTATAGTCCCTCTCCAATTTTTTAATCCCCTTCTCTCCATTTCTATTTAATTCCCATTTTTAATTTAGAAAAAAAAATAAAAAAAATAATAATAATAATAAATATTCCCCCCCTCCCATTAATAAAACTCCTCATTCCTTTTCTAATTTAAAATTCGACTTTTGAATTTTCAATAAAATCCCCCCCCACCATATAGTTTCCCATCCCTTTTGATTAATCCCAATCCCTTTTATTTTTAATTATTCCCATTTTTTTTAATTAATTTAAAAAAAAAAAAAAAAAAAAACAACAGAGAGAGAGGAAAGAATGAATTTGAACAGCAGAAAATGGAAAATGGCATATGAGGAACACATGGACTGAAATTACAGATTTGACATTTTATGATTTGTGGCATAAGGGTGATTTTTTCTGAAGAAATTGACATTTGAAGACAAGTTTGCCATCGTTGAAAACAACTATTTGAAGAAGAAAATTCAGCGGCCATAAAAAGATTCTTGCACAAGTGTTTTCAGCTACACATTTACAAATATTTTGCAGAGATATGTATTGAGCTGACATTGTATTTTGAGTGGAATTTGTAGCTCATTCATAGTTGGAATCAGTGTATTTGAGTTGAAAGATTGTTGATTGCCCTCCATCATTTGAGGAGCACGCTTTTTACTTTGAGAATTTCTTGAGTCATTTGTATTTGTTGTTGAATCACATTGTAAACGGGTGCATTTTCGGTTGTAGCCGACACCCTTTCATTTAATTTTGAGCCTAAGTTGTTGAAATGGCCAAAATCAATGAGGCATTAGAATTGTTGAATAACCTCATTCATTCAAATGTTGATGACATGATAAAAATGAGCAAGGATGCTCTTTGTAACATTCAAAGTTGTTTGCAAAATGCACAAGAAAAGATTGAGTTTTTGCAGTTGGAATCTCAGCTCCAACAAGACGAACTTCAGCAAAAGAGTCACCATTATGAACCTGTTTCTGTTCAGAAGATTGTGAAGGACTCTCATCAGAAGAAAGAAGATAAAGTTGCAGTTGATTCACATTCAGTTCCTTGTACAAGAGCAGATTTACATGCAGATGCAGTAGCTCAGTCTGCACTTCCCAAGCCCATCATCGGACCTTGGGAAGAGCTTGTCCACAACAAGCACAGAACTAGTCTTAGATATGACAAGGATGTGTCCTTTCATATTCTAGACTACTCCAAGCCCATCAAATTTCAGAGTGCAGGATTCCTTTATGACAGTTCACCTATAGCTGTTCTAGATCCTGCTCCACCTCCACAGCAACAACAACAACAGATTGTGAAATGCCAACACTGTGATGGAGTTGGCCATATGAAAGATCACTATTTTGATCTTCATCCATGCAAGCATTGTGGTCGACACACTCATTCTTCACACAGATGCTTCAGAAACAAGCCTCCTGCAAGAACAAAGATTCATCTTGGATGGATCGCTTCTTGGCAATGGGCATCAACAGCCAAGAAGATGTTTAAGACACATGTTAGAACTTGTTCTCAGATATTGAGCAAACTTGCAGTTGAGTTTTCGCCATCATCTCACCTTGTCCCTGACAGGGGGGAAAATGGTGGTCATGTACAAGCTTCGACGATAGATCAAGCGAGCCTGAGCCACAATCTCTCATTCCATGTTCAGAGTTGTAGCCAGTAGTTCAAGCGAGCCTGAGCCACAATTCGTCATTCCGGATTCAGAGATGTAGCCAGAGATACAGATGCCCATGAGCATACCTTCGGTTGGTGGATAACCTAAAACCATCATCTTTGGTTGGTGGATAACCTAAAACCATCATTTTCAGTTGGTGGATAACCTAAAACCATCATTTTCAGTTGGTGGATAACCTAAAACCATCATCTTTGGTTGGTGGACAACCTAAAACCACCACAGGTAGTAGACCTCCCTTCTTTTAGGTCGAAGGTCTCCCTTTTTTATGAGGGACAATTCCTCTAGCAGAAGCTTTCAGCTTCTTGCCAGTTTTGGAAGAGTTCCGGGAACTGCAACAAGTTTTGCGTTCTAGTGTTTGTGGTCATCCTAAAACCACCTCTTTTTTCCAACATTTCAGAGAGTTGATTCAGCCCAAGTGCTGCCATGTATACTTTGCAGATTTGTATTACAACTCTTTTCTTGGACTCATACATACCCCTTCGGATTAAGGGGGGATGTTGGAACACCTAATCCTACATGGGTAGGTGTGGAATATGAAAAGTCACAATGGAGTCCAAGTGACCTTGGAATATGAAACCAAGAGTCACACCATTGTACTATAAATGTACATCTTTGTATAATGGAAAAATAAGAAAGCCTCACGCTTATCCTTCATTGTGTTGAGTCTCTTGTGTGTGTGTGCTCATCTTCCTCATACACCATGTGTGTGCCTTAACATGGTGTTTAACAATTAAAATTTCTAAAATATATACAAATGCGTATGTCACCATTTTTCTTCCTAACTGAGATCCATTTGGAGTTTTTAACAGGAAAAAATATTTTATCTTTAAGGATTTTATTCAGCTTAGATTTTATTTAACTTTCAAGGTTGGGGTGATTTTTCCTTAATTCATGTTGTACGGTTTTTCATCAAATATCATTGGGATAGTGTGTTGGATAATGAAGGTGTTTTATGTTCTAAGATATTCATATCTCCAAGTGAAAACACTCGTGTATATTTTTAATAAATGAATGAAAGCCAATCTCCCATCGAGTGAGAGACCTAGACCTAGATTGATGTTTTGGGGTTTGAGATCAGTTCCAAGGTTTACTAGTTCAAACCTCAAAGTTGAAATTTGAATTTTGGAATTAGTAACCTTCTTAAATATGTCTTTCAAATCATAGAAATATTCAAGTTTAACCATAGGTTTAGGTAGAGAATTTTCTTTTTGTCTTAATTGTGTCTCATGTTCATCCTCATCAACTATTTGATCATCATATGATCCTTCAGATGTTAAAAAGGTCAAAATGTCTTCATCGTCATTCAGCGCATGCCAATTGGTGACATTGCCTGGGATGGATGGTCGAAAATTTAATTCAATGGAAAATCTATTAGGACTATAATCTTCAGATGGTAGAAGTCTAGATGCTACATTGGCCAGATGATCAGCGCTAGAGTTTTGAAGTCTTGGGATAGGAGAGATGTTAAATGAAAAGTAATCAAAAGTGAGGATTTGAACCAGAGATTGATAATGTTTTAAATGGGAAAAAAACACAATGAATGGTGTTTCTTACGTGCTTTACAATAATTTCAGAATCTTTGAATACTTACAGATATTGGAAATTTAAACCTATTACTTTATATAATCCTTGGACTAGTGCCTCATATTCAGCAGTACTTTTTGTGCATTCCAACTCTAATCTACATGCTAGCATATTTTTTCTCATTCTGGACTGATTAGTATACAAGCTACTCCTGCAATGTCATTAGATCTAGATCCATCAAAATACAGAGTCCAAAATAAAGATTTAACAAAAGGTTTTTCTACAATATTTACACATTTAGAAGAATTTGATTGTGAATTTTTTTCGATTTGAGAAGTAACTAAATCAATAAGAAATGGAGATATTTTTGCATTGAAGTTACCCAAGAACAATTCAGTGGATTATTTCCCAAGGATGTTATTGGTAAAAGTAATTGGTTCATTTTCATCCTCAAAATCAGTTACTGAGTATTTCATGTGTTTTCACGTTCAATTCAAATTTAATTTGGCTTACCATTGTAAGGAAGCCACATGAGAGACTAGTATGTGGAAAAATAACCATGAAGCTTTTCAGACCAATCTCTACTAATAATAAAACCATAAAATTCAAGGATATCAACAACTATAATGTCAATTACTTGATGGAATTTTGAATTAGAAGGAAGTCTAATGAGGACATAATTAATTTCTCCTAAAACCTTGACTTTGGTTCTATCCAATTGAACAATGTGAACAAAATACTTTTGGGGTGAGGTGTTTAACCTCAAAAAAACATAATATGGCATTATATTTGAAGCCCCAGAGTTTATCAAGCAATTATGCACCTTTTTATTGAAAATTTCAAAAGTCAAAAGGAAAGGAGGAGTATGTGAATTGAATCTATATCTAATTAAAATCGCATCCAAGGAATAAATATTTTCAAATTTATCATTAGGATCTTTACATATTCCTTTAGAGTCTTTGGATGTAATAGGAGAAGGTAAGGGATAAGTGGGGACTGCATTTGATTCTTTTAGTAGAAATTTTTGTTGTTGTTTTAATCTAGCTACGTCATGTAGGGAGATATTTGCTTTCATTTTCTTCATATATTTCACTATATTGCATTTGATGGTGCCAAATAATACCATGGTATTTGATGTAGAGGGATAATATGAAGAATGTGGGACTAATTGAGATGATGTAGAAGGATAGTTTTTATTGATAACTTTATCTTTAGTAGCAAGGGATGAGGGTTTATGTTTCTGGATTGGTTGTGATAAATCAATAGGACCTTTACTTCTAGTGCTTACAGGTAAGGCTTCATGGTCATCTTCATTATTAGATGTAGGGAGTATGAAATCCCATAATCCATGTACTTCAACAAGTTCCTCATCTTCCGGCTCTTCAATAGATAATATTGTTTCATCTTCATCCTCGTCCTCATCAAATTCAACATTGGATATAATATTAGGTGGTTGAGGATTAGATGTTTGAGATTTCTTGAAAGATCTAAAAGGTTTCTTAGAAGAAGTCTCAGCCACCTACTTTTTTGTTTCTACCATCTCATTTGACATATATTTAAGGACTTTTTCTAATCCTTCAATATCAAAAGGATCTTTCTGATTTTTCCTTTTTGGCTCATCCTTAAATGTGACCTTCTTTGATTCCCTTTATTCTTGAGCGGTTTTATTCTCTAATGAAATTATTCTTTTTTCAGCTGACAGTGCTTCTTTCATGTTCTCAACTAAAGTTTCTTTGTTGTCCCTATCTATAAAAATTGCAATATTATAAGGAAGAGAGGATATGTACCATTCAATCTGTACATCAACAAGAGGCTTCGATGTAGTTGGGATTTTGTTTAAAAATTTATTAAACCTGTTATTAAATTATTTGATATTTTATCCTAAATTAGCTTTGATATTGGAAACATCATTTATAAGAGTAGCAGTAGTGCGGTCATCACCAAATTTGGTTAAAAATTGTTCTTCAAATCTATCCCAAACAGTTATAGTGTCTGATGGTAGTGAAAAGTACCATGATCTTGTTGATCCTTGGAAAACATAAGGGAATAATATAACTACATAATCTTCTTCAGATACTGCATTGAGGTTCATGGAAACCATGCAATTATGTAGGTTCTCTTCAGCAGGGAGTCCATCATCAGGATTATACTTAGGCAACCATTTTTCTAGGTCCTTAGGTAAATCATGAAGAGTTCCAACCAATTGAACAACTCCAACATTATTCCATGGTCTATTTTCCATCGTATGACCTGTAGGATTTGAATATTTTGTAGTGGTTCTATACGTTGATGTAGTGGTAGAAGAAACAACCATTGAAATAGTACTACTTGAGGCAGCACTAGTTGATTGAGATGAAGAGATATGAATAAATGAGGATGTAAAAATTATGTAATATGCATGTATATCTTGGATTCACCAAATCTAACAATGTGCTAAAGCTAAATATTGAATCGCTTCTACAAATATTTTGCAGAATTAAAAACGCAATCGGTAATCACAAGAACATGAAGAAAGATAAATCACACACAACACAGATAATTTTCTAAGGAAAGATTACAGCTAAAAACCCCACTATCTTCTATTGTATACTATATCATGTATCTTGAAACAATTACATACAAAAATATTTTCACAAGGGTCCTCATTACATCATCTAATTGTCTCACATTGTCATAAAAAAATTGGAAGATACCTTAGCTAATTTATTTCCTCCAGACAACCTGCCTTCACTGCGTAATCCCTGAATTGATGCAATATTGACTGCCTTTATTGCGCAAGTATCATGGGAACATCCAATGAGTGTTTACATGGATAATGTCACAACTGAAGTCAACTTCCCTTTCACCTAGAACTCAACTGGGTCTCCACTAGATCTGACATGCAAGCATCAAATATTAGTAAATATTCAGTGGCATGTGAGATCACTACATGTGAATTAATTAGTATTTAATTAACTTGATCTCTAGCTACTTGTATCTTCAGCTACAACTAGCACAACTCATCTTAGCTCACTTAACCGAGTTAAACTATTTACAACATGCACAAACTCATGCACCACTGCACTTCGAACTATGTTACAACTAGAATTACTCTGCATGTACCACCAACCAACCTCTAACTCGAAATTCACTTAGATAACTAAACTTTACACTTTAGTTAACTATTTCAATTCCACATTGAGAATAGATTACAATTTAATGTCCATCTAAATTGAGGGATAATAAAAATAGACATGCACCTAAAAATAGCCTGTGGGCCCCACCCTAGTATAGGTGCTTAATTTCACTAGGATCATGGGTGCGAAACATTTCTTTTTGAATCTCAACACTCCCTCTCAACAATAAATGTATTATCCTTCACCTCAATCCTATCTCTATCATATTCGAATTTTCTCCTGGTGAGTGCCTTCGTCAGAATATCTGTATCTTGATCTTCTATGGGAATGTACTGAAGCAACATGATTCTCCTCTACACACAATAACTAAGATGATGGTACCAGATATCTATATGCTTGGACCTATCATGAAACATAGGTTTGATCGAGAGTTTAATGCAACTCTGATTATCATAATGAATCATTGTTGGATCCATCTGAGAACCAAACAAACGAACCAAGATCTTTCTCATCCAAATATCCTCACATGCAGCTTAACTTGTTTCCATGTATTCTACTTCCATTGAACTGAGTACCACGGATTTTTGCTTCCTGTTGTACAAAGAAACTATTGTCGACCCAATGTTAAAGATCCCCCCTGATGTGCTCGTTCTGTCTGATGGAATTCCAGCTGAATCTACATCTGTGAAGCCATGCAACTTCACTCCATCCCTCTGTCTATATCATAGACCATACTCTAATGTGTCCCTCAGGTATCTCAACACATGCCTTCCTACCTTCTGAAATAGCTTGGTAGGCTTAACCATAACTTGACTCATCTAGTTAATCGCATAGAAAATCTCTGGTATCAAGTTCACTGGATACATTAGCAAACCCACTAACTATTGATAGATAGTAGCATCCACCACCTCTCTAGAAGTAGCATCCTATTTGCTCCATTTTCCTGGAAGAGGAGTATCGATGGGTTTGCAACTCTCCATGTTGAACTTACCCAGTATCTCCTTTGCATACTTGCCTTTAGATAAAAAAATTTCACCATCCCACTGCCATATTTCCAATCCAAGGAAATAATGAAGGGGGCCCATATCCTTCATTTTGAACTCTCGTGCAAGATCCTTCTTGCATGAGTGTATCAACTACTCATCGCCAGTCAAAATTAAATCATCAAAATAAAGATAAAAGATCAATATCTTACGCTCAACCAAAATCTCATACAGGTTTTCATCTGCTTCAATTTTGGTGAAGTCCAGTCTGGTGAAATAGTTGTCTATCCAAGTGTACCAATCACAGAGTGCTTACTTTAACCCATACAACACTATTTTGAGCTTGCACACATGTGACTCGCTGTTGAAGATCTCAAAACCTTCAGGCTGCTCTATTTACACCTCTTCCTCAATGATCCCATTGAGAAATGCAGTTTTCACAACCATATGATGAATGTGCCATCCCATCTACGCTGAGAGTGCAAGGATGGTCCTTATGGAAGAGTACCTTGCGACAGGTGCAAAAGTCTCATCATAATATATCCCCTCAATCTGTGATAAAACCTAGGCCACAAATCTGGCCTTGAATTTCTCCACACTCCCATCAGTAGGTGGCTTTACCTTGTAGATCCATCTCGAACCTACCACTAATTTGTTAACTGGCCTTGGGACAATTTCACATGCACTGCTTTTGAAAATGGAGTCATACTCCTCCACCATTGCATCAACCCAAGTGGGTTGCTCCACTGCTTCCTTAAAGGAAGATGTTTCAATGGAAATACATTTTCTCATGAGAGCCATGTATCCAGTAAATCAGTTAGGAGACTTTCTTTTTCTGTGCTATGAAGTAGGGGCTCCTACATTCTGTGCAGCATTAAGTCTCAGGATATTAGCTTTTGTGGTGCACCTTATGCCATTTATGATGGATGGCTCTGCATTAGTGGCTTCCTTCACTCCATGAACCTCCTCATGTGGCTGGTCCATATCTTGAGACTCATATTTTGGAATCAGTAGTTCCTCCTCTGCATGAAAATCTAGCTCCCTCTAAAGGGACAACTGCATGGCTTTCCCCTCATCAAAATTTATATCTTATCACACAACATTCATTCTGCTATTTGGAAAATACACATGATAATTATGGGGTGTTTCTATATACCCCACAAAAATCCTAACTTCGGCAGTGGGTTCCAGCTTCTTCCTGGCATCCTTGGTCACATGCACATAAAGAGATGAGCCAAAAATCTTAAAGTGTCAAACATCAGGTTTCTTACTAGTGAAAGCCTCTTCAAGTGTACTTATGCCAAGTACTCTATGAGGACAATGGTTTTGCACATAAACCATAGTGTTGCATTCTTCCACCCACAAATGCGTTGGCAGGCCCTAATCATGAAACATCACTCGTGCTACACCCACAATCATTCTGTTATTCCTCTCTGCGACCCCATTTTTCTGTGGGTTATGAGGCGCTATGAGTTATCTCTGAATTCCTTCTTTACTGAAAATTTTCTTTACTTCGTTAGAGATGTATTCTCTACCATTATCGCTCCTAATATCCTTCACTTGCTTCCCCGACTCTTTCTCCACCAATGCCTTAAACTCAAAGAACTTAGAGAATGTTCGATATTTCTTCTACATGAAGAAGATCCTGCATTTACGAGAAACTTCATCAACAAAAATTACATAGTACTTATGTTTTGTTGTTGAAGCAACCAAGAACGGTCCACACACATCTGTGAACTCTCTCAAGGATCCCCGAAGCATGGTTCTCCTTCTCATGAAAGGTGGAATTTACATACTTCCCCATGGTGCAACCCTTTCACTTATCTAATTGAGTAAGTGTTCCCATTGGAATTCTAGTAGATAATTGCTGCATGAATTTCAAGGCTCCATGATTAAGATGGCCTAATCACCTGTGCCATAATTCACCCTCATCCCAGCTCACCACTTTTTCTACCTTGCCCATCATTGTAGTGAATCCATATACTGCCAGCTTGTAGAGATTCTTAACTCGAGTCCCTATCCTCTTGTCTTGACCCATTGTTTTATGTTGTAGAAAAGCTTTTCCATCACTAAAAAGAACGTCATAGCCCCTGTCGTCGAACATTGTGACTGAGACAAAAAAATTTCTTCAGACCTGGAACATGCATTACATATTTTAATTGAAATGGTTTACCTAACTCCCTCTTAAAAGTAATGGTACCAATCCCGGTATCAATGTGTCGTCTATCGTCACCCATATCAATATGCATCTGGATATATTTCTCCTCCAAGTCACTGAAAAGGTCCTTGTCTCCCATCATGTGAAAGGAAGTGCCACTGTCCAAGTGCCACATCGATCCCAATGCACTTGACACCATGCATGAAATCAAGGAGAATTCAAACTCAAATTGTGAGGCAAGGGCCTCACCAACTACAGATCCAAAAAAATTCTTGTTCTTCTTCTTTTGTGGGCAGTTAGTAGCAAAATGCCCATGTTTGTGACAGTGAAAACACTTCACCTTGGACATGTCCTAATTCTTGCCTTTAGACTTGGATTTAGAATGAAATTTCTTCCCCTTCTCCTTATTCACCTTGGAATCCAAAGAAAAATACTCTTCATCATCGTGCTTTGATGAAGAGACATGTCTGGAATTCTGTCTGAACTCCTCCTGCACCAAATCTGACCACAGTCATTCCCAATCTAGCAATTTTTTGCGTTCATTAACATAGTCTTTATAACTGTGCCAAGTCTTAGGAATTCCTAGGAGAGCCAAACTCACCAAATCATCATCAACAACTTTTATTCCCACACTCCCCAGTTCATCCTATCAATGAAAAAAATTCATGAGATACTTTGGAATGGTGTCGCCCTTTTTTATCTTGATCTTCCTGAGTTTATCTTTGAGCACTAATTTCCTATGACCGCTGTTGCTTTTGAAGATATCCATCAAAGCCTTCCACATAGAATATGGTGTGGATTTCACATGGAGGCTTGAGACAATGTGGTCTCGTACTCCCTCCAATAGCATCCTCCTTGCCTTTGCCACTTTCTTTTTCCATGCATCAAGATTGGCAGCATCTGTAACATCTGGCTTAGGAACATCTTTTTGAATGAATTCCTTCAAGCCATTGTCTTCGAGGACTACATCCATCCTATCCTTCCAAGTAATGTAGTTTGAGCTACCCTCAAGTGCATACTCTAACCTCAAGCCATTGAAAGCCATTTCGATATTGAATCAGCTGTAGCACCAAGAAAGTATTTATGCACATTCAAATTCTATCCAGTCACAAACTTAGCTCTTGCTTCACTTTTTCAATTTCCTATGCTCTGATACCATGTAGAAATTATACAATATGCATGTATATCTTGGATTCACCCGATCTAAAAATGTACTAAATTTAAATACTGAATCTCTTCTTCAAATATTTTTCATAATTAAAAGCACAGTCGCTAATCACAAGAACATGACGAAAGATCAATCACACATAACATAGATAATTTCCTGAGGAAAGCTTACATCTAAAAACCCCACTATATTCTATTGTATATTATATCATGGATCATGAAAAATTTACATATAAAACTATTCTCAAAAGAGCCCATAGTACATCAGCTAATTTTCTAATACTATCATACAAAAATTCGCAAATCCCTTAGCCAGTTTACTACCTCTAGATAGCCTTCCTTCACTGCACAATCCATGTTGAATGCAATCATGTAATCCTGAATTGATGCAATCATGCCTGCCTTGACTGCGCAAGTATCATGGGAACATCCAATGAGTGTTTACTTGCATGTGTGCAAGAAGATAATGTCACAACTGCTAGTCAACTTCCCTTTCACCTATAACTCAACTAGGTCTCCACTGGATCTAACATGCATGCAGCTAATATTAGTAAATCTTCACTTTCATGTGAGAGCACTGCATTTCAATTAATTAATATTTAATTAACTTGATCTCTCATGACTTTTATCTTCAGCTACAACAAGCACAACTGAGTTTAACTCGCCTAACTGATTTAAACTATTTACAACTTGCACAAAATCATGCACCACTACACTTCAAACTCTGTTACAACTAGAATTACTTTGCATGTCCCACCAACCAACCTCTAACTCTAAATTCACTTAGATAACTGAATTTTCCACTTCAGTTAACTATTTCAAGTCCACGTTGAGAATAGATTACAGTTTAATGTCCATCTAAATTAAGGGATAATAAAAATAGACATGCACCTAAAAATATCCTTTGGGCCCCACCCCAGTGTAGGTGCTTAGTTTCACTAGGATCATGGGTGCCAAAAATTTCTTGTTGAATCTCAATAGAGGATATTGACTTGGAAGAAGGAAATTAAGGATTAATGAATGATGGGGTTTGTGGAGGAGAAGATGATATAATCTCACTATAATATGTTTGATTTTCTAATGTAGGAGACTTCCTTCGATGGGAATGAAGAGAAAACTCAAATGGAGTTATCCCAAGTCTTTCACTCTGAGAACGATTCAATACACCAGTGCCTTGAAAAAATGAAGTAAAACTTCCTTCAGAAGTTTTGGATTGTACAACCTTCTCTGCTGAAATATAAATTTCTTCTAATTTATTTATTAAAGTCTAGATTTCAAGTGATTGTGGAGTATAATCAGGGGAAATCTCCTTAGGAAGTGAACTAGGAGATTTAGGAAGTGATTGAACAACTTCAGATCTAGAGGTTGGAGATTTTGAGTGTGGTCTTGAAGTTGTAGGAGATTTGGAGGGGAGTTGACTCTTTTTATGGGCTTTAGATTTAGGATTGGACATTAGTGCCATTCATAATCTATTGGCCCTCCTTATAGCACCAAAAATGTTTATGCCTTGAAAATATTTGCACAACATCGAGGATAACTACCCGATCGGGGACTGGAAAACTATCCCTTTTCTGTTTGGAATAGTGGCTCTGACTGGGGATGATGGGACTGGTTTCGTAAGAAATATAATTGGATGGATGTATGGTGTGTATAACTAACCGTGACTTGGATGAATGGGAGTGAAAACAAGCTAAAGGAGTATATATACTTATCTCTATCCTGAGATTATATTTATGTATTTTATATCTGATCTTGAAAGATGATATTAAGTGTATGAGAATGAATATTGTCAAGCACTTATAGAAATTAAAAACAATTTAAGTTAATTAATTTGATTAAATAGTTAATCAAATTAATTTGTTAATCCTATATCGCATTAAATAAATGTATGTCTTGTATATATAGTGAAAGATGGCAATGTATGCATGTTCAGTAGTTAATTAATTTTATATTGTATTAAAAATATGCATATAACAAAACATTAAAAAGGAATTTAAATATCAATCATAAGACAGAAAAACCATATAAAGATAGAATTACCATGTATATCTTAACTCTGCTCATGCAAAAATGGTCCTTGGTTCAGTCTTTTCTATTAAGATAACTTTAAGAGTACAAAAGTGCAACTTCTTAAAAGCCTTCTTTACAAAATTTTAGGACCCTTTCTTAATAGACATGAAAGTGTTTATATAGCAAAATAAAAGTATAAAAATAGAAAATACATGAAGTACTGAGGAGGTTTATACAACTCTCCTTAAAATAAGTGAAATAAGACAGAAATAGAGTTTTTTGGGTGACTTGCTTCAAGAGGGTGGTCTTGTCTCTATTTTCATTTGTTGCTTGAGCTCAAGGATATTTAACATGGGCTAAATTTCTGAAGGTTGACCTGACCTGATGCGCAATTTTCCTATGTAGATTGGATCTAATAGTGGAGGTGTCATGTGAGATGTCATATGATTACTAAGTACTGCCAGTACATCTCCTATTCAATCTTTGCCAATTTTATGATGTTTTCCTCCTTTTCTTTTGACATCTCCTGCCACTGTTTCATTAAATATTTCACATTAGGGAGAGAATCAGGTGGGATTTATCTATCAAGTTGGAAGAAAATAGATTATTGCTAACAATTTCAACAATATTGTTAGCCACATATCTTTCTCTGTATATTGCGCTCTCTTCCTGTTTTAGTTGTATGTCCCAGTCAATATATAGGATTCCTTTTTTGGAATCCTCAATTCTGGGAAGACATTCCTTTTGGCCTTCTGCACTATCCTACCAAGTGATGTATTGAATAATTTTTTCATCAATGTCATCGAAATTCATCCTTAGATCGATCGGTTGATTCATCTTTGAATCTCTTTTATCGCACAGATAATTGATGATTTTCAGCTTTTGACATAATACTACTTCATGTTGAGCCAACAAGGTGTTGAGTTCCACAAATTCCTTCTTGAAATCATCTCCCTTTGGATTATATTTTAGTTATTCCACTATGAACTGTAGTTGATTAATTTTATCATATTTGACACCAATGATGATGTAGCTTTAATTGATCCAAGATTTGTTGGAGTTATGACACTTGTGCTTGTAATTGATGGTCAATGTTATGTTTCTCTGTCAGCAGCTCTTGTTCTAGTTGAAGGATTCTTTCATCCTTTTCTTTAACTAGTTGTTGGACCTCTATAGCTTTGTCAATTGTAGCAAATGCATAAGCACCTGAGAATTGTGTTAACCTTGTCAGATCCTGATACGGATCTACTTGTGGATCCTTCCATACTACTTCCATGCGTATATCGCTAGGGACTAAAGTCTGTGATTGCTCAATTCTCTCCCTTTGCCTTTTTTTTTATCATTACAAACTTATGTTTGGGGCTGTAAAAGATGTCAGAAGGAGGAATTTATTCTTTCTTTAACACAATTTCAGATGTCGAGTAGGCCGAGATGAATTCAACTCCTTCTATGTTGACAACCTTTTCAGTAGACCCAACAGTGAGCAGGCTCTAATTTGTTTCATTAAGAATTTTGATTGTCCCTTGAGGATCGATGATTATTACCTCTTGTTGTCCTTTAAGTTGTTGGTTGAATTGATCCCTGACTTTATCCAAGTCACTACTAACTACCAGCTTACAAGTCTGTTCTTGAGTTGATTTAACTTCTTTTTTTCCCAATAGGACCTCAATATCCTTGGGAGATTGTTCCAAGTTCTTCTCTTTTTGACAAATAGGTTGAGACACCTTTAAGATTTTGAGAGGAATGCTCTCCAACCTTTTTTTCATTGTATTATTTAAACTGGGCAAGTTTTTCAGGGTTGAGATGGATTTCTGCTAATATTTCAACCGGTACATCGTTCTCATCAAATTCAAAAAAATAATCATAATCATCATTTTCATGAATGAATTATTTGATCTTTACTTGAGCTGTATAGTTTTGGTTTGTTTTATTAGGATCAAATTTTCTGTCAGAAAATTTAGATAGCTTTAAGAATTGAATTTGATTGATTTCTAGTCCAACATGTTTGAAGTTGTCTAGTGAATAAACATTAGAATGAATGGGGAAAGTAGGCCACGAAGCTTTCGTAGCCTCTTTCAAGGCATTATTCAATCCATGCCCTACTATATAGTAAGAAATTTACCTTGCGAGGATCTTGTCTAGTGCATACAATGGGAGGAAATGGGGTTTGGCTAGGCTTCCATAAACTTTTACATAAGTAAATAGTTCTTCCCCACACCATTTTCCTATAGACGTGAAATCCTCTTAGAATTATTTTGAGAGTCTTGGGGATTTATCACCAAAAATAGCTTGATAGAGTGGAAAAATGACTCCATGACCATTTTTTTAGAAATAAGACTCATACTTGGATTCCCAGAGGATACTATGGTAAACATGGATAGGTGTAGGGTCTTGAATAGTCCATTTCCCTACCATGTTTACGAAATATGTAGTAATACACACTGCATCCATAATATATGGACTCATAAAAAATGGGGGAACTTTCCTAGAGGTGAAAGAGAGGTTCTTTCTATAATCAAGGATTTTTGAGGCAATATTATTTAACAAAATGGTTCCCCAATCCATAATATATGAGTCTGAAACAACTTCCATGAGAGGGACACATTCAATTGAAAATTTACTTGTATTGGGTGGACCAGAAAGCCTACACATCATAGAAGCAATATAACAGTAGGGACTAGCAAGAGAGGTAGTAGAATAAATACCATTTCATCATGCTTGTGTTTGTTAGGGTTATGCCTACATTGCTATATCGAGTTTGATTACATCTTTTTCTCCTTAGAAAATTTCTCAAGAAAACCTTTTTCATATACCTTATGTGGGTCAGGTATATGAGACATTTTATTTAAATCCTCTTCCCTAAATGACCGTATCACTGTATATCTTGAGGTCATAAATTTCCTATCACTGACATTTATATTATCAATTATCCATTTTACCATATCAATATATGGTAGAATCGTTAAGCGCGTGGCAATTCTGTGAAGGAAAGGGTTGGAAACTTTAATGATAGTATCTTCTGAAGTAATAGGGGCATCATTTGTGGCTACTCTCTAGATCACCCTGGATTTCTTGTCTTTGAAAATCTTGTACATATATTCCCATAAAGAAGAACCAATTTCCATATCCCATGTAGTATCTGAAAACAATGGCGGAATCTCTGTCACTTATGAAGTGAGAGGTGCGGGAATTGGAGGAGCCATGGGTTTATCTGCTTTCCTTGTAGCCTTAGAAATTTTGGATGAATTTTGTTTTTTTGGACTATCATACAAATAAGGGAAAATAGGGAATGAAGAACAATATCAAATATGCGGGAGAGATTAACAATAAAACTAAAGTGATGGAAAATAAAGGTTTAGAATGCAAACAAATCTAAAACATTAATTAACCAGCCATAAAATCATTTTAGAGGCTCGAAGTTATCATACCGTTATGGGTGAGAAATTATGAAAAATGGGGGTTCACATGCATGACATGGACACTTAATATTTTTTAAATCAAAATCTCGCATTGCATTTTTGTATGGGAGCCAATTCCTTAAAACTTGCAATGCATTTGTTCCACCGATATACTATCAGGCTTTGAATTTTAAATAATTCTTTTAAATCGTTTACCGAGGTTTTAAATGCTATTGGAATGTTGGCAGGGGGAAGAGGGATGGAATTTTTGTGATGCGATATTCATATCGCGATCGTAATCTCGGCAAGAATGAATGGTGGAAGTAAGATGGCACTCAGTGGAAGTGTGATGCAATATATCGCATCAAGGGTTTGAAAGCGGACACAGTGACAGGTTGTGAAAACTATTGAGATTTAAGATTATGCGATGGATGACGTGGCAATGAGTGGGTCCTGCCAATGGCTATTTTATGAAGTATAACTCATTTGGAGCCTTTTACTTTGTTATCTATTTTTCCTCTTTTGAAAGCCTTTGTGCGCTCTATGCCTTTGGAAATATCGCATCACAATTTTTAGATGGAGCGTTTTATGTCGACCTATTGCATTTGCGATTTATGATTTGCGATGAGGATTTTATATGAATTTTATAGTTAAGCCTTTGGCCAATAAGATATTACTTTAATTTTATAAATATGTATTCCTTTCTTATAAATCACAAATATTTTTATTGTCTTAATCTAAATAGTTTAAAAGGGTCCCCATTATTTTCTAAGACATATATTCAGAAATAATAGGGGGTTGTTGAATAGCACAACAATACCTAATAATGATTTTATTAAAGGCCCTAGAATATGTGCACATTCCCCATCCACCATCCTTCTTTGGACTCAACATTGTAGGAACCTTGCATGGACTATGACTTTCACAGATCAACCCTTTATCCAACAATTTTTGCACCTATTTCCTGATCTCCTCATTCTCCATAAGAGTCATTCTCTACATTGTTTTGTTAAGAAAACTTTCACCCAGTATGAGATAAATATGATGACTAATCCTTCTTAATGGATCTATTTCATTTGATTAATATTCTCCTACTATATCAAATTATTCATTTAGCATGCGTTGAATTTTTAAAATCAGATCAATGATGGTAATATAATTTAGAAATACCTTTGGCTTGCAAATATTAGCATAGTTTACCTCTTCTTCCTTCAACTACCTCAATATTTTTTTGTCACTCATCAACAAAGCTTTAGAATCATTACTCTTAGATATCCCCTCTTCCTAGATTGAAACTAAGGCGTGATTGATGCCATATTTCTAAAACTTGTATATATTATTCTAACCATCACGCACCACTCCTCTATCAAACTACCATGATCTACAAAGAAAAATATGGTACACATCCATGGGTATCACATCACAAAATGTTTTTTAGTTGCAGCTACCAATTTTCAGATCTATCTCACAATGTTCATTCACCAATAGTTGATGGCATTTCTGGAGCGATGACACCTTATGAGGTGTGGGGTTATTTATCTTCTTCAACTTCAATTTTCCCATTTCCTCTGTAGATACCAAATTATCAGTACTACCATTTTCAATTTACAACTTGCAACATTTTACCTAAACCTTACAAAAATTCCTAAACTAATCCTTTCTTTGAGTTGGCTCAAAAACATTTTTTTCTTGTTTCAACAACACCTTTTTCAACATTAGAGACTCTCTTGTCTCTAAAACATTATTAGCTTCATGCACCCCTACTTTCTCCTCCTCTACTAGAGCAACAAAAATATTCCTTTGGTCTGTCTCTCTAATTTTAGGACACTTGTATGCCATGTTGTCAATTTTCCCACATCTATAGAAGTGAACTTCCCTTCCTCTATCTCTTCCTCTTCCTCTATAAAATGACCTTTAGTCTCTAGATTCTCCCTCTTGTTTTCTTGGTGCATTCAAATTTTTTGCTCCATCTGTTGGTGCTACAAATGTCCCTATATTAGGTTTTTTTCTTCTTCCTCTAACAGTGCTCTTTCCTCTGCTAACCTCCTTCCTTGCAAGTTTTTCTTCAGCTTTTAGAGTTAACTTACATGACTCCTCCACTATTTTAGGTGATAATACACTAATATAATATTGTATGTCTATATTGATACCATTTATATACCTTTTTGTCTTTTCTATAGACTCTTTTACATATCCTGCCCTGATGTTGACCTTCTAAAATTCTTCTCTCTTTTCTTCAACTATCATTGACCTCTGTATAAGATTCTGCATATTTTTTAACAAGGTAAGATGGTAATATTTTGGAAAAAAATTACCCCAGAGCTTTGATACCATCATAACCTATATTTTAAACTTTTAATTTTTATTTCTCCTTCTTTATGCTTGCACACCATCCCAACATAGAGTTTCAAGCCCTTTTAGTCTGGTCACAACAAACTTAACCTTTTTCTCCTCATTTATTTCTTCATATTCAAAAAAGTTATCCATTTATATAATCCAATCAATAAGATCCTATGGATTCATATTTCCTATATAAGATGACAAATTTGGTTTGGGATTCATGAAAAATCCTAAAATTGTCCTTAAAATATTTTCTTTCATTGGTTCTTTCATTGCTTCTTCTTATGAAGTTTCTTCCTCATCCACACTTATATCTCCTGCTTCTGGTTTTCTCTGAAAACCAGTCTCCATTTATGCCATTCTCTTCTCCAAACATTACATCGCCCTCAATACTTTTCCATTAGCAGCAGGCCACCATCTGCCTCCTCTTGTGCTCCGTCCAACTTTGTGTGCCATGATCACTTCTTGTTCGAGGAGCAGACACAAGATCTTCTCTGATAGCACCTAATGAAAATGTGCTATTATTTTAAACCCTTTTTGTTAGGAGGACCTCTGCCACCCTTATTCTAGCTTAGGATCGACCTCTATGACGCTATCCTTAGACTATTACAAATATTTCTAGCGCTCGTTAGATCCACGCTTCTACACCTCATATGGTGGATTCACCTTAATCATCACATAGTCAATTTCCACCTCAGCCCTTTTTGAGGATCCCAGAAATCTACAAAATTTTGTGTGTAAATATTATAGTTCCACACTAGTCAGGTTGTTAAACCTCAAGTTTCTACCTAGTGAGTGTGTAACTTCAGGCTTAGTTCAAGAAAAGAGTGTCTATTGAAATCCCCTAAGAAGCAACCTTAGGGAGGGGCCCACTCAAGCCTTCACTTAACACCTTTGGGCCGCTTTTGACATCCTGACACAATGGGTAAAAGAACTTAAAAGAAATATCAGGATAAACCCTTTGTGCAGGACCCACAGTTTCAAGCATCTCACAAAGCCCACTCATGGGAAAGGAAGGTTGCCAAGAACTGCTGGGGTGGAAACGTTCTGGCGATACCCACCAGCTCACAACAACCTATCACATGGAATAACAAGTTTAATAAGACCATTGACGTATGGTATCTGGGCAGGATCCACTTGGTCGAATTCTATCTAATAAAGGATTGTTAGTTAGCAGTTTTCTAGAGTTAATAAAAATCTTAAGTCCCACATTCTCTTCCCTTTGGGACTTTGCTCCTAATATATATATATTCTCTCGGCCCTTCCAAAAAATAACGCTGGAATTATTAAATTTAAATTAAAAATATAATTATATACACACTTGTGCAAGCCTTATAACATACATATTATGAGATTGGTGATTGCAGAAGAACTAGTTAATTGAAAAATAATACTTTCTCTCTCGACACACAAAATATCTACATAATTTTATTAAAAGAGGAAATATAAATATTACATTTTCAAATTCGGTCGATATCCAAAATCACAAGATTTGAAAGACTATTTTATGCAAAAAAATAAAATCAAAACAAACAACAACAATTTTCCTAATTTAATGAATTACATAAAATTTTTAGAAAATATCTTATCTAAAAAACCACTCATCAAGGAAACAAATCCTTTAGTTAAAAAATTGACCTCTCGGTCAATCATAATTTTTATGGATTCCCATGCATCATACTCCAAAGGCACAAAGAATTGATGGGCTCCCTTCCATGAGGTTTTCAAAAAAAATTCCACTTTTCAGTAAGAGTGTAGCAGTCATCCAATTTGAATCATCCACTGGATGGTTTTCCCATTTGAATAAGTATTCATAATATTCTTTTCCTGGAGTTTTTTAGATCATTATTTTATCCAAAATTATTTTCAGTTACAAGGGTCTTGTTGCTGGTAGTTTTTTCTACCATTTAATATGTTTTTGTTCATTATCCTCTCATGTTTTAAATTGTCCTTCAAGTTTATATTTTTACGGGTCTACAATGTTAAAAATAGGAGAAGTACCAATTCCTGAGGGTAATTCCAACTCATACGCATTTGATGAATATTTTCTAAGAATTTCATAGGGAACTATTTTGTTTAATTTCATTTTGTTATACTTTCCTATGGGAAATATTTTCTTCCTTAAATGTGCAAATACTAGATCCCCCACATCAAAATATTGTTCCTTCCTTTGAATATATTTCATTCCTTTATATTTAATATTGTTGTCATAATTTTTTTTTTATCTACTCATGACTTTATCGTATAGTTGTAGAAAAATCCTCCTCTGTCACACTCTATTTAGTTGTTCCCAAAAATAGAAGCTCATGCACTCCTCTTGGATGCATCTTGTACAAAATTTGGAAAGGAATTTGGCATATGATTCTATTTAGAGAATCATTATATGAGAACTTAGCTTGAGCTACGACTTGGTCCCATTGTTTGGGATAGTCTCCAACCAAACCGCGCAAAATATTACTAAAAATTTTGTTTACTACTTTATTTTGACCATTGATTTATGGATGATAATTTGAGTTGAAACTAAGTTCTGTATCAAGTTTCTTCCACAACATTATCCAAAAATACCCCAAAAATCTAGTGTCTCAATATGAGAATATACTTTTGGGAATCATATGTAGCCTTACAACTTCTCTAAAGAATAGGTTAGAAACATGTGTGGAATCAGTTGTTTTTGCACAAGGAATAAATTGAACCATTTTTAAAAATATATCTAGAACTAAAAATAAGGAATCGTTACCTTTCTTCATCCTTGGAAACCCTAAAACAAAGTCCATGCTTATGTAATCCCAAGGTCTTTCTAGAATTGGCAATGGAGTATACAATCCAGTGTTCTGGCTTCTTCATTCGGCATATTGACAGGTTCTGCATTTCTTTACAAAAAATTTCACTTCAGATTTCAACCTCAACCAATAATAATGTCTTCTTAACATATCATAACTTTTATCATATCCAAAATTTCCTCCAATACCACAACAAAATTTTTCTTTGATAAGGTTTTCTCTCATGGAACAACTAGGGATATACAACTGATTAGTTTTAGACAGAAGTACATCTTCAATAATGTAATCAAGCCACAAACTTTGATTCTAAGTGGATGGATTTTTGTAAACTTCATAGGCTACTTTATAATTTGTATCAGTCTCACACAACTCTATTATGAAATCAAAACCATGAACTTCAATTTGAATTTCCTGCAACAATAGTTTCCTCCTACTTAGAGCATCAACAAATTTTTTTTAATGGAAACTTATATGTTTAAAAAAAAATGTGAATATTTTCATATATTCAAACCATTTTTTATTCCTTTGATTTAACTTAGGCTGCTACATAATATATTGCAAGCCATGATTATCAGTGTAAAGGATAAACTCCCTAGAAAACAGATAATGTCTCCATTTTTTAAGAACTTTGATCACTGCATAGAATTATTTGGCATATGTTTCATATTTTTTCTTGGCTTCATTCATATTCATTCTATAAAAAGCGATAGGGAAGTATTACTATTTGAGTATTTCTCTAATAGCCTCACTGCTGGCATCACTTCTTACTTGAAAATGTTTAATAAAATTTGGTAGTGCAAGAATTGGATGTTCTCTAATATTTTTCTTCAATATCTGAAAACCCTTTTCCACTTCAATGGTCCACTCAAATGGTTGTTTCTTTCTCTTAATTGTTTCAACAATAGGTGCACTTATATTAATAAAATATTTTATGAACTTCCTATAAAAACTAACCAACCCATGAAATTTGAAAACTTGAGATACATTTTTAGGTGAGGGCCATTAAAGAAACACTTTTACTTTTTATGGATACATTTTTAAACCTTATTGGGAAATAAAAAATCCTAGATATAGGTGCTCATGTTTCAAAATGGAACATTTCTTCTAATTTATGAGTAAGTTTTCTTGTTGCAATTTTTCCAATGCATATCTCAAGTGTTGCAAATGTTCCTCTTTTGACTAATTGTAGATCAGGATATCATCCCTGTAAACTGTCACAAATTTCCCTATGAAATCATTCAATAATTCATTCATTAGCCTCATAAAATTATTGGGTGCATTAGATAATCTAATTAGTATTAATAACCATTCATATAATCGATCATTCATTTTAAAGGTATTTTTTTCACTCATCTCTCTCTCTTATTCTAATCTAATGATACCCACTTTTCAAATCAATATCATAAAACCGAATAGCACCACATAAACAATCTAATAGATCATCAATATAATGAAAGGGAAAATTGTACCTGATAGTGATTTAATTCAAGGTCCTATAATCAATTCACATGCGCCATCAACCATCCTTCTTTGGACTCAACATTGTAGGAACCATGCACAGACTAAGGCTTTCACATATCAGCCCATTATCCAACAATTATTGCACCTATTTTGTGATCTTCTCCTCCTCCTTATGATTCATTATGTAGGCCACTTTGTTAGGAAAAATTGCACCCAATATCAAACCGATATGATGACTAATGCTTCTTACGAGAGGTAGTTCATTTGGTAAACCATCTAGTACTATATCACCATATTCATTTAACATCTCTTGAATTTATAAAGGCAAATAAATGATGGAAGTAGATGTTAGAACTACCTATGGCTTGAAAATAATAGCATAGTTTACCTCTTCCTCCTTCAACTTTTGCAAGAATTATTTTTCACTCATCAATAAGGCTTTAGAATCACTACTCTCAGATGTCCCCTCTTCCTGCAATGGAAGTAAGGTGTGGTTGGTGCCATATTTCTAAAACCTGTATGTATTCTTATTCCCATCATGAACCACTCCTCTATTAAACTACCATGGTCTACTAGTAAATTATGACACACATCCATGGGCATCGCATCACACATTTTGTTTTCATTTTGGCTATCTATTTACAGATCTATCTCACTCTTTTCATTCACCAATATTTGATGGAATTTTTGTATCCATGACACCTTATAAGGTGTGGGGTGATTTATCTTGTTCAACTTCAACTTTTCCACTACCTCTGTAGATACCATATTATCAATAATACAGCTGTTAATTACCACCATGCTACATTTTCATTGAACCTTACAAATAAAAATAAACAAATAATTTCTTTCAGTTAGCTCAAAAAATTATTTTCTTATTTTAACAACACCTTTTCCAACATTAAAGACTCTCTTTTCTCTGGCAAATTCTCAGTGTAACACAATATTCCCACATCTACCCAAGTAACTAGCAAACCGGGGTAAACATGCGGTGAGAGGCTACTAATATGATATTCAACCTCCTAGATGACCTTACGGAAGTGGAAAAGATGGAAATATGACAAACAGACCTTACATTTCATCAACATCACCTCTAGGAGTTAACCCAACCTCCCAAGCCCTTGAACCCTGAAGGGGCACTAATTTTTTACCAATTTAAGTGTTATCTGAGGGTATGCAAGGGAAAGGGAGTGGATAAAAACCTATAGTCGTGGTCATGCCTTGCAAAGGTTATGGCTAGGGCCCCAAAAGTTCAGTTCGGTGCCTACAACTCCAGGATTTGTGCCACCTTTTTAGCCGCAGAGCCAAGGTCACTACCAGAACTTCATGAAACTTTAGGAGAGGTTAAATAAAATTAAAAAAAATTCATGGAACAAATCAAATCATCAGGAACTCATCTGGACCCTCTTAGCCATGACAGGAATTTTGTCGAACATGTAACAAACATAACATCTACATGTATAAAAAAAATCTTTAAACATGGGGGTCTCTTACAAATATGAGAATATATAAGAAGCATTACTCCCCTACATCATAAGCTACAATACAAACAATTTTACCATAGATACATTTTGTATTAATTTATAGGTTAAAAAATATATGGAGCCATACATCATCACTAATCAAATGCATGTTTATCACCAACATAATAAAAACAGAAATATAATGGATACAAATACAAATAAATCCATACATAAACCAAGACATTTGCATACTAAATACCAGAGGAATAGGCTCTTCATTACTGAATGCAAAAATAAACTGGAGATTGGACTTCCATGTTCCATCCAGCCATAGATTGGCTGAGCCAAGTCTCACTTCAACCAATCACCCTCATGCCATATTCCAAGCATGAATGCGGGAATTTATCAAAAACATAAATCAACACCAAACCAGGGCTCCAGAGACCAAAATGTCTCAACCCTAAAACCAGTGATTCCACCTCACAGTCAAACATCACTAACCATCATGGAGTTTCCTCCACTCAAGCTACTCCGGGACTCCAAATTGTTTGTTCCAACCAATTCTCTAGGAATAGTAATTCAACCCTAGTTGTTGTCGGGCTCTAGAGAATATGTCCAACCAAAGCTCCAAGACTAGTAACTCAACCCACCTAGGACTCAAGATCATTTGTCCAACCAAGGCTCTAGGACTAGTAACTCAACCCAAAAGTTGTTTGTTGGGCACGAGAGTGTTTTTCCAACCAAGGCTCCAAGAAATAATAACTCAACCCAAAAATTAAAGGAATCGTGAGAACCAACCAAAAAACAATCAATGGAAATAAACCCACAATACCATGGTTGTCCGCGAAATGGAAAGGCCAGGAAATCTGCATTCATACACCATGCATGAAAAACCTAGTGAGGAAAACATACTTGCAACTCGGTACTTGCAATAAAATCCCACTGTAGCTGTCGATCCCGATGTCCACCTACACTTTACTAATATTCCTTGTCCTTATTTCTCCAAATCACCAAGTATCCACACTCTCTAAGAGTGCTCCAAGAAAACTCTAAGTATCCAAGAGTATGAGAGAGAGAGAGAGAGAGAGAGAGAGAGAGAATAATCAGTGAGCTCCAAAAATGCACTGAAAAAAGGTACCAACTGATCCTCATAATCCTTTTTATAGAGTAGGCCACTATTTTCTTCATTTTCAATTATTTTCCTTCAATTTCCTCCTCACATGCAACCTATGACCTTTCATCTCGCTTTTCTCCTAATTTCCATTATTTTCATAAATAAATGTGCCAAAAATACTTGTTTCCTATTTAATTCCTTAACCATAGAATGTTCCAATTTCCATAGCTATAATAAACCATGTGAACCCCCACACTAGGATTTTTTTTCTCAATATTCAGCTTCGAATACGTGTCTATAATATTCCTAAAATTTAGATTTTAGCTAAATGGAATATTATAGATCATGTTGTCACTAGGTAGGTGAATAAGTGGGTAGGGAGGCCCTTAAGTCTCCTAAGTAGAAATAAAAAAACTTCAAGTGTGGAAGGAGGCCTTCTAAGTAGCTAAATAAAGCACCTTTGAGTGTGAACAGGGGTTGGATCATGTTGAACCAGTCAAATTTGACCAAGTCAATAATGCTATTATGGAGGACTAGAGATTAAATGAGGAATAACGCAGTTTTGGAGGGAGATTGATTTCATGAAGGAAATGACCTAATGGAGTGGGGATAAGGGAAAGGAAGCTCATAATATATATAAGGAAGAGGATGGTAGTCATATGGGGTTATATTTTTTATTATTATTTTGTGTGTGGTCTGTTTAGAATTATAGCATTCTTCAGTTGTTTAGTTGAGATTGTTGTGTTGTTTAGCATCAGGTGTTCCCGAGCGAGAATCCCACCTCTTTCCTTGAGAGGCCTCTTGGAAGAGCATTGAATTTAATTTCCACATTCAAGTTTTCAGGCCAAGCTACAACTTTCTTCATCAGCCCAGTTTCTGCAGGATATTGTGTTATGTTGTAGGGTGTTGCAGTGGAGGGTTTAGAAACCCACTTTCTGAGCTAGTTTCTCATAGGAGGAAGGATTCCTTCTCTTGGGAGATAAGTTTGGAGGGCTCTTGGAGATATTTCAGATATTTGGCACCAGGCCATCTATTTCCCATCATTTACAGCACTGTTCCAGCTGGGAATTGCATTATTTTGGAGGGCAGCTTTAGTGAGGGATTTTGTGGCTCCTTTGGAGTGTTTTCCCCTGATTGAAGGGTTTAGTGTTTCATTGGAGGAGGCCTTTGAGGGGATCTACATCAGATATACATTATTTCAGTATTCTACACTCATGTGCTTTAGTTTGCAGTGAATCTTCAACACTAGGGTTTTAGATCCCAACTTATATAGGGTGTATTTCTGAAAACCTTTTCTGGGTTCTTTGTAGGAGTTTGTATAAAGTCTAGATCTATATTTGTCATATATTTTGAGGCATATAATATCTCAACATATTTTGTACATTAATTTTCTATAACAGTGTATTTATAACTGACTGTAGCAGTCTTCTGGCATTTTTTATTGTAGCAGAAGTTCATATTTAGGAGGGATTGCTTATGGGAGGCTTGTTTCCTCATTGTATATGATTCATGCCTCACTATTTTGTATTGATTTGTTGACCTAATGCATGATGTTGTGTCTCCATATTGGTCTCCAATGTTAATGAGTTTACTTACACTGTTATTTCCAGTTTTTTTTCTTATATTTCTACTTCCCCATTTGGGAATATTATAATGCTATCATAGCATAATCTTGGCTCAGCCTGTGCATTTAGCCAATATGTCACCATAAGGAGAAGCATTCTCACAAGGAGAGGAGATGTACGGAAAAATAAGAAGATTTGACTCCATTATTTGGAGGAAGGAAAGAAGAGAGGCTCTCAAAGCTTAATTTTCAAACTATGTAGAGCATTCATGGAGATATCAAGAAGATGAGAAGGGAGATGTGTAAGGAATCTCCAAAGGGGTTTGAATCTGAAGCAAGCCCTAGATTTTTTCATGATGAGTGTGAGCATGCAGCCACACATTATGATTCACAGCACAGTCTAATGCCTAGATTTACTATAGGAGAAATGGAAGAAGAAGAAATGCCAAAGATGGAGACTCTTAGTGATTATCTGCAAGAATATGAATCTCAACCCAAGAGGTTCAAAGATCGCATCAACTTCCAAGAATTTTGCAAGATCAAGGAGGAAAGGAGCACAAGGATCAAGCAACATGATGTGGGTAGATTCTTTCTATATACTTTTGATGGTTGACCTAAATGTTCAGCTAGGGCTTGGGTGGAGGAGCTAGACACCTATTGCAGCAACACCATGTTTCAGAAAATGAAGCCATCAAAGTTGCAGTGCTACATTTTTAAGGTAAGGCCTATGCTTGGTGGATATTTGAGACCTTTTCATTAAAAAATTAAAATACTTCTTCTTATGAAAATTTCACTAGGAGAATAGTGGAAAGGTTTGATGAAAAACATTCTGAAATACCTTTGGAGGAGCTAAACAAACCAAAACAAACAAAACCTTTGCATGTGTTGGAAGAATCTGTAAACCCAACTCTACTTCATAAAACTGTTGAAAAGGCTAGCATCTTGCATAATACCTTGCTAGAGGCAAGATATGTATCTCATATTCCTGGAAAAGAGGGCATGGAGATCTTCTTTTCAAAAGAGGATCCTCTTATTGAAAGGTTGGCCATTGATATTGAAGAGGAAGAGAAGGCTGGAGGAAACAATGATGTTATATCTAGACCATATCTAGCAACTCATGCAGAGGAACATGGAGCACATGCTCCAACAAGATGAATTCTTGTATCATTGCAAGAAGTTCCAAAGGATCTCATATGTGGAGATAAAGGCACAATCCATGAACAACATGTGCCACTAATGATAGATTTGTAGGTTTTAACCCTGAACAGAAATTATCTACACACGAATCTTATAACAGAAAATAAACAATAGCAAGAGCATAAAACATAAAAAAGATAAACACAGAGATTTTCCCATGGATCCCAAATTGGGACTACCAGCTTGATTTTTCATTATATTCCTTTTAGTGTTACAACACATATATATACATGCCGAAGCATACATAAACCCCAATCCATTAACCCTGGATTAGAACATAACAGTAGTTCCCTTGACCGGATCTACAAAATACCAGGGGCCGAAAACCATCGTACCCCAAAACCATGTGCAAACTCATGCACAAAACATGGGTGGGTGTGCCTATGAGTGGGTCCACACACCAAAACAATTTTCGTCGAGGCGCTGCCCCGGACCCCAACAGTGGGGGCTACCTCCCCCCTTATGACCCCCCCTGCTGTGCCCGATGCAACGTACAGCACGTGGAGCTAGTCGTGGAAAGAATATAACACATACCCAACATTCTCCCACTTGTTTTTTTCTTTCCACAGGGGGCCACATGAGAGCTTAGTCATTGGGCTTCAGCAGACAACTTTGCACCTACAGGAATAGGAACACTCACCGGTTTACTATCCTGCATATTGAACCTCTGCAATATAGTCTCGACATACTTCCTCTGGTTTAACCAGAGCTTCCTCTTTTCCCGATCTCTCTTAATTTCCATGCCCAAAATATAGTTTGCGGCACCCAGATCCTTCATGTCGAATTTGGAGAACAGTTGGGTCTTCAAATCTTGGATAATTTCTTTGTCATTTCCAATCAACAACATATCATCCACATACAAGACCAAATAAATAACACGGTCACCAATTAATTTAAAATAAACACAGTGATCCTCCTTGCTTCTAGTGAAGCCAAGTCCCTATATATAGGTATCAAATTTCTGATACCACATCCTTGGTGACTGTTTTAACCCATACAAAGACTTCTTCAACCTGCATACCAGTTCTTTCTTACCCTTCACCATAAAGCCTTCAGGTTGCTTCATGTAGATCTCCTCTTCTAGATCCCCGTGAAGAAAAGATGTCTTCACATCCATCTGTTCTATCTCAAAATCAAATGCAGCAGCAACAGATAAAATTAATCTAATAGAAGTAACCTTGGCAACAGGAGAAAAAATATCACCAAAATCAATTCCCGGCACCTGGGAATAACCTTTCGCTACCAACCGAGCTTTGTATTTCTTCACCTTGCCTTCTACATTCATCTTCTTCTTAAACACCCATTTGCTCCCAATGGGCTTCCTTCCAGCCGGCAACTCCACCAGATCCCATGCATCGTTTTTGTGCAAGGATGCCATTTCATCAACCATGGCCTCCTTCCAGAGTTTTCCATCCTCTGAATCTGCTGCCTCCCTGACAGTTCTGGGTTCATCATCAGTTATAGTTAAGGCAAAACCTGAACATAAAGCAGATGGACTATACCTTTCTGGTTGCCTTCTTTCCCGAACTGATCTTCTCAAAGTTGGAGTTTGTGGCTCTTCATCTTCTGAGTCTTCTTCTGTTGTAGAGTCTAATTCATCCTCCTTTAGCTCAAAATCTATCTTCTCAGGTTCCTTTGGTAGGACTTCATGTTTAACAACATCTTTCACTTCTCTAAACACCACATCTCGGCTGTACACTACCTTCCTTGTTTCTGGGTTCCAAAGCTTGTAACCCTTTAAACCATCCTTATACCCAATAAAGATGCACCTTTCAGATTTATTATCCAACTTTGTCCTTTTCTCCTTTGGAACATGTACATATGCATCACATCCAAATACCCTTAGATGTGAAAGAGAGGGTTTCTTACCAGTCCATACTTCATGTGGGGTCTTATCCTCCAACGTTGATGAAGGTGATCTGTTAACTAAGTAACATGCAGTCTCCACTGCCTCTGCCCAGAATTCTTGTCCTAACCCGGTACCACTGAGCATGCTTCTTGCCTTTTCCATCAGTGTTCTGTTCATTCTTTCTGCAACTCCATTTTACTGCGGTGTGTATGGAGTAGTCTTCTGTCGTGCTATACCACACTTCTTACAGAACTCTTCAAATTCCTTCTTGCAGAACTCCCCACCATTATCTGTCCTCAGCGCCTTTATCTTCTTCTTTGTCTGGTTTTCCACCAGAGCCTTAAATTCTTTAAATCTGTCAAAGACTTCAGATTTCTTCCTCAAGAAATATATCCATGTATTCCTTGAGAAGTCATCTATGAATGAAACATAGTACACAGACTTTCCCAGTGATGGAACTGACACAGGTCCAAACACATCACTGTGCACAAGTTCTAATATCTTGTTTTCCCTCTTAGCACCAGAAGGAAAACTCACCCGATTCTGCTTCCCATATACACAATGTTCACATAAATCGAAATCCAGAGACCAATTAGACATACTGAATGAAACATAGTACACAGACTTTCCCAGTGATGGAACTGACACAGGTCCAAACACATCACTGTGCACAAGTTCTAATATCTTGTTCGCCCTCTTAGCACCAGAAGGAAAACTCACCCGATTCTGCTTTCCATATACACAATGTTCACAGAAATCAAAATCCAGAGAGAAATTAGACATACCTTCTACCATACCATTTCTATGTAGTATCCGAAGGCCCTTCTCTCCAATATGTCCAAGCCTTTGATGCCATAGCATGGTCTTTTCTCCAGAGACAGCTAGGCTTTCCACTCCACTTTCAGGAACCACATAACTGTTACACCCATCAATAACGGTGCTACCTTGTAGCTTGTATAGAGTTCCAGTCCGAACTCCCCGCATTAATACCAGTGCTCCCCGAACCATCTTGTAGGCATCTTTCTCGAACATTGTTTTTACACCTGCATCATCCATCTTGCTTACGGAAATCAGATTTCTGGCTAATGTAGGAATATGCAAAACACCAGGAAGTGTTCTAATCCTTCCACCTTGCAGCTTCAGCTTGACTTTTCCACGTCCGACGATTCTAGCCTTCCTATCATCCCCTAGGTATACATCGTCGCCATCATATTTCTCATACTCGCAGAACCACTCCCTATGGGGAGTGAAGTGAAAGGATGCACCTGAGTCAATCAACCATGACTCATGATCTACATGTGTATTTGAAGAAGAAGCCAAATGCACATCCCCACCTTCATCCGAGGTGGTTTTTGCCTCTGCAGAAGGACCTTCATCAGATCCCTTTCCTTTCTCAGGAGCTTTAGATCTGCATTCCTTTTTGTAGTGCCCTTCCTTTTCGCATTTCCAGCACACCTTTACAAACTTTCCAGGAGATTTAGATCTCCCTCTAGATTTAGATCTCCCACTCGAAACCTTATTCTTGTTTCTGTTCTGGGACCTTCCTCGTACAGATAAGGCATCTCCATTTTGACCCTCCATATTTCTCCGTCTCATTTCCTCCGATAGCAAGGCTGAGACAATATCATCAAAATTCAAGGTAGTTGTATTGCTACCTATTGCAATAACCATACTATCCCACGAGTCTGGTAGAGAGCACAACAAACTGATGCACTTATCTTCATCTGAGATTTTAATATCAACAGACGACAGCTGACTTACCACAGTATTGAAGGCGTTCGGATGCTTTGTCACCGAGTCTCCATCCTTCATCCTCAGGTTATACAGCTTTTTCCGCAGGAACAACTTATTCACCAGAGACTTAGATTGGTACAAAGTCCCAAGTTTTTCCAACAAATTCTTCGTCGTAGCTTCCCCAGATACATTCAACAATACTGAATCTGAGACACACAACCGTATTGTGCTTTTAGCTTTCCGATCCAGTTTCTTCCAGTCTTCATCTGACATTGCCGTTGGTTTAGTACCTGGATCTACCGCAATCCACTGATCTTTATCCACCAGCAGATCCTCCATCTTGAGCTTCCACAACTCAAAACTCTGACCATTAAATTTCTCGATCTCTATCTTTTCGCCGCTCGCCATATTCTTTCACCGCAAGAATCGATCCCGCAGATCTCCCACTGCACAGGGTCTACCATAGGCCCGAGCAAAAAACCCTCAACAACAAAGGCATCCCCTTGAAGCCGAAACAGCTCTGATACCAAATGTAGGTTTTAACCCTGAACAGAAATTATCTACACACGAATCTTACAACAGAAAATAAACAATAGCGAGAGCATAAAACATAAAACAAATAAACACAGAGATTTTCCCCTGGATCCCAAATCGGGACGACCAACTTAATTTTTCATTATATTCCTTTTAGTGTTACAACACATATATATACATGCCGAAGCATACATAAACCCCAATCCATTAACCCTGGATTAGAACATAACCGTAGTTCCCTTGACCGGATCTACAAAATACCAGGGGCCGAAAACCATCGAACCCCAAAACCATGTGCAAAACCATGCAAAAAACCATGGGCGGATCCGCCTATGAGTGGGTCCGCACAAAAAACAAATTTTGGCCGGGGCGCTGCCCCGGACCCCAACGGTGGGGACTGCTTCGCCCCTCGTGACCCCCCAGCTACGCCCGACGCAACATACAACGCGTGGGGCTAATCGTGGAAAGAATATAACACATACCCAACACCCTCTCTGTATACTATTGTGATACTAGATTTCATCACCAGCGAATGGTAGTACTCAGACAGGGCACCCTATTCTGGCTGCTTGCTGATTGATTTTAAAGAGTCTTTTTTTTAGGTGTGTGGTTACTGTCATTGAGACTTTATAATACATCATGATTAAAATTTGTTAAAAATAAATAGGTCACCGTGGCATCCACCGACCCATGCCGTCTGTCTCGACGACAACAAGGTCTACCTCCTCTAACCATTGAGGAAGAACTGAACCTTGGTGACCCCGTGCCTTCCACAGAAGAGCATTCTCCACTGACTAATCTATATTTTCACATAGCCTCATATCATCCAGAATTTCCAGAGGACCCTTTCATTGAAGGGGTTGTACCTCATTATAATCCTCTGCTCACTGATTCGTTGGGGCCTATGATAATTCAGATTCCACCACGCCAAGATATGTCTTCGGCCGTGCAAACATCCATTTCACCACCGGCATCCACAGGGTCAATGCCAATGGCAACCATCCTAGGTTCGCCACCATCCTCCCTGCCGGTGGTCAGTTCTATGGTATCACTGGGTAACCCTAGTAGTCAACATATACCTACTCCCAACCCTACGGTCATCACAACTGTCAGTAGCTTACCAAATCCTTCGGCATCTACTCCTACCGTGACCACGTTGGGACCAACGGTAGCTCCTCCCACGAGTATGACTACTTCAATGCCTTTGAGCAACCCTTTCGGTTGGAACCCTCTGTTGAGTTCAAACCCCTTGGCCACTTTACCAGGGGGAAGTGTCACCAGCACACAGGTAGCAGGGAACATTTCACTTCCCTTGCAATCCTTAGGACAAATGGGACAACCTATTGTAAATACTATCCCCTCAAGTGGTTTAAATATAGGTGTAGGATCTATACCATTGCCCAACTATGCAAGTAGTAGTATTCCTCCGAGAAACTCTATTGCGTCCATTTCGACTAACCAACCCCAACCTCCATCTGGAATGGGAGGGCACTTTTACACTGGGGGAAATCAACCGTTTGCCCCGCAAGACACTATGCCCTATGGACAGCAACCGTATGTTCCTACTCCTCCACCTATAGGGAATTTTTATCAAAGTCCCACTTACCCTCCTGGTAACACGTTGATGGGTGGACCCTATGGTCTAAGTAGTCAGCCCATACTACCTTGGTTAGATTCGGGGGAAAATCCACAATTGCCATTCTTGGCAGCTTTGGATATCCCCGATATCCATAAACTGACTAATGACCCCATCAATCACAACCCGCTTTGGCCTCCAGTACCGCATAAGATTCCTTCCGACATCCTGAAGTTTGACGGGAAACAAGGGGATGACCCAGCCGCACACATCACTACCTTTCATCTATGGTCTATATCCAATTCCATGGTGGATGATAGTGTCCGGCTCCGACTATTTCCCCGCACCCTTACAGGCAATGCCGCCAAGTGGTACATTGAATTACCACGCGGCACCATCAATACGTTTGGTGCTTTACCGACGGAGTTCCTAAAGAAATTTCAACTACCAATTAGATTTGAAACCGGAATGGAATTATTAACCTCGCTACGCCAAGACACTGCCACCCACATCTCCGATCATATCCATGAATGGAGACGTAGGAGGAGGCTAGTCAAAGCGCCAATTCCGGATCTTCTCTTGGCCAATTGGTTTTGCAAGTCTCTTTTACCCCACATCTCTAAAGACATTGGCCTTTCTGGTGTGGTTACAGAAGATCAATGTATTCGTCGTGCCCAACATTTGGATTTAATATATTCACAATCTGGCACGCTATACGATCTACTCCCCCATGCCCCTGGTAACCCAAATCCTCCGGCCACTTAGAAAACTGGAGCACATGCCGACGGTCTCATTGGCACAATCTCTGGTGTGGCCACAAAGCAGTCTCGGGGGCAAGCCTCCCAGCCATCTTCGGCTGCCACCGCCCCTCACCAAACGACTCCTCTTCCTACCACTGAGGTGAATTCTGTGCAAACCTCACAAAAACCTAGCAAGAAAAATAAGAAGAACAAGAAAAAGATGTCTTCTTCGGAAGAGCAGTCGGATAATCAGAATAACCCTAATCAGAAAAATGTTGCAAAAAATGACAAAGGAAAGGATAAACCCATGAAATTTCCTTACAAGATCTATGCGGAGGACCACTTGACATACAAATGTCCTCGGCTGCAGGAATGCACCGATTTTATTGCAAACAATGATTCTGGGCGAACACCTGTCGTTCTTCATAATCCTTTCCCTCATCAACAGCAGCAACATCAACACATGGTTGACAATCTGCCACAACCCCATCAAAGAGGCAATGGTGGTTCACATCCTTCTGGCGAAGGACCATCTGCAATTTATGGCATTGAGAGTGCTGAACTTCAAACTCGAGCCAAGCTTTATGGAAATCCTACCATAGATGCTCAAGAACCTGGTACTAGTTCAAATCCACCGCCGCCCAACAATTTGCATATCGAACGACCTACTGTTGACTGCGTGATTCATCCCCCCAAAGGGACACTTCGACGCACGACTCATAACACCTCTGCACGTGCAGCCCAAAACTACAATATTGTAGAAGATTTGGCGCAGGCACCATCAGCTATGTCTGCTTTCGAAGTATTACAAACTTGTCTAGCACAAAGGAAAGCCTTGCTTTCGGCCATTGGTGGAATAGACCCCCAAGATTCCATGCTAGCTATCTTCAATATGGAAAAGGCTAAACCTCACCTCTCACACCAACTCACATTCCAAGTGCAGGTTGTGTCGAAAGGGAGACCAATCCATCGCACTGTCATAGACAAAGGTGCTTCGACCTACGTTATGTCACAAGCTTGCTGGCTCGCTTTAGGTTCTCCTACCTTAACCCCGTCGTCGAATTCCCTCAAAGCTTTCGATGGCCACAAGTTCCTCCCAAAAGGATACCTTGCTAGCTTTCCCATCACTCTGAGTGGGAAAATGGTAAACGTGGACGTTGAAGTCGTAGAGCACTATCTTGACTATAATCTATTGCTCGGTCGCAGTTGGTCTTATGCCATGACTGCCATTGTTTATTCGGTCTTCCGACTCATCCTATTTCCATTAGATGGGAAAATAGTCACAGTGGATCAGTTATCCTTCTGCACCCCTGATTATTCCATGTTACCAAGTAGCACTGTACCCCTAATAGGAGGTTGTCCTGACTCTTACATCAGTATCGGTACCGATCTTCTGAAGGCATCTTCCCTATTGGGTTGTTTTCCTCTCTCGCCGCCACAGATCCCAAATACGGTTGCAATGATATCCACCACTTTAGATGGCTCTACCGACCCATGGATCACCCCGGCACCTTCAGACTTTGATTCCTATGGAGATCAGATGCCGCTTTCACCGGCCGAGTTGGCTTACCAAGCCATCCAAACCACATCTAAACCCTCCACTGATATGGTTTCGACCAAAGGTACAAACCTCCCTCCCATCACAGTTCTCTCTAAGGATCTCCTCAATGAAGTCTGGCCTACAGATGAAGCTATTCGAGAGATCATGTCATTAGAAGAACGACCTTGGGAAGAGTTTCACCATCGCACTTCGATGATTGACTCGGACGCGATACAAACTGAAATCCCATCCTTTGACCCACCTGAGATGGTTCCCTCCGCTTACACGATTGTTTAAACTATCGATTCAGAAGGGAACATGGGTAATATTTCTAATACAATGCTCATTGATATCTCAGTCAAAACAGGTATCATGGAAAACATTCCAATTGGAGCGGATTGCAATCCTGAGGAAATTGCACACTTCACATCCCTTTTCAAGGAATTCCGCAATGTGTTTGCTTGGTATTACAAGAAAATTCCCGACATAGATCCTTCTATTGACGAGAAAGAGATCAAGAAATTCCGAGCATTCTTTTTATGGTATTTTTCTTGCTCGTTAATCCGAAAAACCTCGAGTCCTCTTCTTCCAGCTCGTTAAACTTACACGAAGAAGCATCGAGCATTCTTTTTACAGTATTTTTCTTGCTCGTTAATCCGAAAAACCTCGAGTCCTCTTCTTCGGGCTCGTTAAACTTACACGAAGAAGCGTCAAGCATTATTTTTACGGTATTTTTCTTGCTCGTTAATTCGAAAAACATCGAGTTTCCTTCTTCAGACTCGTTAAAATTATACGAAGTTGATACCGAGCGTTCTTTTTGTATGGTCTTTTCCTGCTCGTTAATCAGAAAAACCAAGAGTTTTCTTCTTCAAACTCATTAAAGCTATGGAGAAGCACTGAGCTTTCTTTTTAGGAATATTTTTCTCGCTCATAAAACTGAAAAAACCCCGAGTTGACTTTGTCGGGCTCATTAAACTACCATGACAGAGAGTAAGGGGCCATTCTTTTCCTCTTTTTCAAAAGCTCTTTAAACTAAAAAAGTAACCGAGTTTTCTCCGCGTGACTCGTTAAAATTCCACGGAGGTAATTGAGTTTTCTCCGCGTGACTCGTTAAAATTTCATGGAGGGCACCGAGTTTTTCTTTGTTGGACTCGTTAAAATTTCACAAAGAGTACTGAGTTTACTCCGTCTCCTCGTACTCACAACAAAATGAGGTAGACATCCATCGAACATAGATTTCTCACTTTTCCGGCTTCGATGGACTAACTTACGGAAAATGAATTGTTTCGGGCTTACTATTATCCCTTTTCCGTGCCTAGTTATCAAGACATGACAAAGGTACCCCAATGGAGTCGTCTTTTATGATATTTTTCAGAATCTCTAAACATGAAAAATTCACCGAGTTTACTCGTCTGGACTCGTTAAACCTAATCAGACGGGGCACGGAGTTGTCTTTTATGATATTTTTCAGACTCTCTAAACATGAAAAATTCACCGAGTTTACTCATCTGGACTCGTTAAACCTAATTTGAAGGGGCACGGAGTTGTCTTTTATGATATTTTTTAGACTCTCTAAACATGAAAAATTCACCGAGTTTACTCGTCTAGACTCGTTAAACTTAATCAGACGGGGAAAATTTGGACAAAATGGATACTACCTCTATTATATTTTCAAAAAAGGTCGATTTGGCAGCAAAATTCTTGAACATGGCACTTCCCAGAAAACTCTTTTGCAGTTAGCCGAACCCTACCATCCATGAGTATTAGCCTTCATTTCCCAGTGTCCCTGCACCGGTAAAATCCTAACACACTCTTTGGTGTTCATCAAGCTTCAGCTGCCTAGTACCCTGCTACAGTGCCTTCTATTGTTCAAGCAAATCTCGCTATCTACTGCTCCTGTTATCAACCAAACTGTTCATTGCCAGAAATTATTTGTCGTCTGACATCTGCATTTCTTCTTCATTATCTCAATCATAAACAAAATTAGTTGGTTTTCATTTCATGTTGACTGATGTAGGACGCCTTAGTGCCTACCTTTCAACAAATCTCTTCCTATCGACTTCAACATCTTATCTAGGAAGTTGATCCAGAAACCCATCAGTACCCGGATACTTGCAGACATCAGTGGCAGCTAGTCTTGTGTTTGATCAGGGGTCTTCATCATTGGCTCCTGGTCAAATGATTCTACGAGTGTTCGACTTCAACTCATTTTATTCACACTTGCTAGATTGTACTATGCATCTTAGGGACCATCATCATTATCGGTGGCCACCTTCACGTCTGTTAACAATTTTCATTATCGACTGGTAATCAGACGATTTCTCACATGTTTGACGACAGCTCCTTCATTCACATGTTGAGGAATATGCAGTTTAAGTGAATCGGCGGTCAAGACCTTGGGGCAAAGGTTACATCATTAAAGTTGTGTTTCCTTCCCCAAGTTGCGATATTGTTTATGGAGACAGCTTCTTCAGCCTGATCCTGTTATGACAGACACTTCCACATTGTGCTTATCGGTGGACAGATCCTTCATATCTCTATTCTAGATAAATCATGTTGTTAAGCTACTGAGCATGGGAATGCCCGACTCAAGGCAGATACTATATTTTCTGACATATGTTGTTGTTTCAGGTTTTCCTCAGTCTTTCAATCTCTTTATCTCTACACAAATTATAAAGTATTTCGGCCATTTTCTTTGTCTCCGACCTCACACTTTAGGGGGCATCTATTACAGGTCAAAATACCTCCTCATCATCTCATAGGAGAATACAAATATGGAAGGAATACAAAGACCTAAATCAAACCTATTTCTGCCAGGGTAACGCTTATCTATAACAACACAAGAGCATTATAATGCAGCTAATCAGTGAATGGGCCATGTTAGTGGCTAGGGCAATGCTTTGTTTACACTAGAGGGGTGCATTACCCATCTTTTAAGTTTGAAATGGGAAAAGCCCACGGAGAATGATTTGAATATCCGTCTTTCCCTCACAAGAGAGTCAGTTCACAAAAGAAACTGCAAAGCACCAGTTCATTATTGGTCATTGCCACAAAAGACTGAAATCCCAAGGAGGAAAAAGCATAGAGATTAAAGAAACATCTAAGTTTTTTCCATTCCAAACTAGTGGAAAGAGAAAGGCAACAATGGCTTTCTCCCTCTCCTATAAAAAGGAGCTGAAGGCTCTTAGTTGAAGGTCGAAGGATTGCTAAAGGTTTTTGCATACTTGTGGAATAGAGAATAGTGTTATAGTGTGAAGGGCAAGAGTCAAAGAGGTTCCTAGAGAGCTTGTTGACTTAGACTTATTCACTAGAGAGATAAGAGAGATTGGGAGGCTGAGGAGGGCTTGGTACAACCGACGGTTGTAATCCTCCTTCTTTCAAAATAAATAGAACTGTGTTCGTTTTGTCCATTCGATGCTTAATATTGTCATTATTGTTTGAATATTTACATAGTATGATATGAATGGCTCAGATGTATATAATTTAGAAGTTAATTATATATTGACTTGATTGATATGATATATGTTATGTTAGAAATTACACGGGTGCTTTGACTGATTGCAGGACCAAGATTTGGAGCCGGTGAAGAAGGACTCTTGTTTCGCTGCCTAGTGCTCTCCAAGGGACTCCAAGATCGTCAAAGAGGAAATTTTATATCACATTACATCAAGTTATTTTAAGTTAATATGAACATGCTCATGCCGTCTTTGTGAACTACACAACTAATCTTACTGTCTGCCTCAGGCACCGGAAAGCCCTGAGAGGGATATTAGAAAACCAGCAACCTAAGCAGTTTACCCTATAGCAGTCATCCCTCCTCTCATGCATGGGACATCAATATCATGATATGAACAACTCCCCTTATACCAACCCATGAGAAGATTGCAATTTCTCCCAAGCCCAAGTACATACAAGATTTTGAAATGCATCTTAAACAAAAACACATGTACATACATTATACGCAAAAGTAATTGTATGGACATGGAGCCTATCATGTGATGTCCATACCTCTTCCTTGTCAACCCAAACACCCATGACTTCTTCTTATGCAGCCACCTCTTGAGATACAAAGCATGTGACAAGAAAATCAGAAAATTTGGGGAGTGTTTAAACTCACCCAATAAGAACTAGCGCAGGCTGTCCCTTTCCTGCATCAAATCTGAATGTTGTAAGTGGTTCACAAGCCACTTGCTGCTCCCTTCATCTCACCATGGCTGAAATTGAAGATTATATTTGGTGCCTTAATACAACACCCATCATGGTGTAGAATCTCCCTTAGCCCATCAAGGGAGTGGACATGTTTGAGAACAATATTGACCCATAGTTGGCCATGAAGCTTGTAGGGTATAACACTCCTATTGGGAGTCATGGGCTGCAAATATGAAGTAAGAAAATACATGCAACCATGAAATGAAATGTGATTCTCATAAGCATGCATCTTACCCAAAGTCTCCAGCACTGTGATAGTTTCCCCCTTGGGAAGAGATGACATTGATGCACAAGGTTGAGGGAACACTTTTCTCTTCTGCTCATCATGGGAACTCCTTGGTGGAATTCCTTCAAGTAAGGAGAAATCAAGGCATAGATCATGAGATAATGAGAAGATGTAGGGACTGATAATGTCCTTGCTTTTCTTGCATTGATCTTTCAGCCTTCTTTGTGCAACATGTTTCTGAAATACAAAGGGGAAAAAGTTTCTCACCATTTGAAGCTTGCCCTTCCCTTTGTCTTCTACAATCTTCAAGATCTCACCATCTAGTAAGTATGGCACATGCTACCCATGGATTGTGCCATAATATCTATGTGTGAGAATCTTAGGAAATCCTTGCAAAAATGCAAGATCTTCTCTCCTTGGAGCAGTTGCTCCTTCTTCTTCTTCATGCAGTACTAGAGGTCCTCTTGCTATGTCTGTGCTGTCACCCCTAGCCTTTTCTTCAGAGAGGGAACATGCCTCATCCTCAATAGGAGACCTTAGAGATTGGTCTTCTCTTGAAGGAGGGATCCCCATGTCTTCTTCTCTCTCTTGAAACCTCATAAAGGTTTCACTATAGCTTCCCTCTTGAGAAGAGGACCCTTCACCCAAAGGAGATCTGACCCTTGGTAGTGCATCCAATAAACTCACTCCTTCTCTTTCCCTCTTCATGAAGGAGTCACTATCAAAATGATGAGGCTCTGATGATATGGCTGAGTGCGCATATCCATAAGATGAGGATTCTGGATGTTCCTCATGCACAGATCTTGTAGATCTGACTGGAAAATCTTCTCTTCCTTGAAACTCCTTGGGAGCTTCACTCCTTCTTCTTTCTTCTTCTTGGACAACCTCTTTGGAGATGTTCTTATTAGATCTGAAAAGAGATTAGAGTAATGTAATCCTCTCCATGCTTTCTTCTTTCTGCTCTCTTCTTTCTGCTTCTGCTTCTTCTCAGCACTTCTCTGATAGCTTGATCTCACAGGTTGAGCCAGAGATCATGCTCTGATACCACTGTAATGTTCCAAATGGGGAAAAATAGGCTCAGTAGGGAATATCTTAAGATATTCCACTATGGAATCACAAAAATATGAGAACAAACCAATAAATCTAAACTAGAGATAGACTGGTTGGGCATTTACTGGTTATATCACCTCTAAAGAGAGGGTGAAAACCAGAGGCTTCCTGGCCCGTTCCAGACTCTGTCTATAGAAGATTGGTGAAACACAAAAATGATAGAAATAACACACTCAAAATGGAGTTTTCATCCCTTGGGATTTTTATATCTTCAGATATAAATAAGGAATCCAAAAGAGGAACAAAAAACAAGCAAGGAAGGAGCGGGAGATTTCTACTTCAGGAAATTCAGCAAGAGGCTCAGTGAGAACGCTGTATAAGAAATTGGGTGCAAGAATAACGTAGTTCAAGGCTTGGTTCCCATATATTAGGCTATTTGGGACTTGTATGATGAATTTCAGCTCAAACAAATTAGTTTAAGGCACTTAAACAGATCTCCCATGAAGTTGACTAGCTAAAAATCAGCTAGTGAGAAGAGTTGTTGCAACAAGGAAACCCAGCAACCAGAATTGCGCAGTTTTGCCCAGAAATCACTGGAGACCAGACATAAGGCTCAGAATTCTGCCTTAGAACATCAGATCAGAATTATGAAATATTGTCCCATGAATATATAGAAAATCACATGAAATAATAGTGCGAAAATCCATTAAATATCATCTCCAGCATTTATAAAATTGCAGAAAGGAATGGACTGTGTCTTTCTAAGTGTTCTTCAGCAGATAAATAATGGAACTAAGATCTATGGAAGATCTATGGCTATAACATCAGATCCATACCAGATCTGGAAACTACTCAGCCTCTTCTTCAAATCCCCTTTGGGGTTTTCACACAATATTGCACAAGAAGATGTAGATCTGACTTTTAATACATGAAACTGCAGGAAGCTTCCAGAAATTGTTGAAGATGATTATTATTACAGTATATCAGATCTATGAAATATATGTCAGTGTTATAGCATCATTTTTCACCCTCATGTGATTCATGATTGTCTTTTTGGCCTTGGGCACCCATTCCCACAGACTTGAACAAAGTTCATTAAAAAAACAGTGTTTAAAATCCCATACGCAGGTATGCCCAAAATTTTCCGCGTGTATACGCGAGTCCATATAGACTTTTCCATGTATGCCATTAAAATAATTAAAAAATATATAAAATTCCCTATTTTCAAGGCTGGGTTGATGGTTATTCCCATAATTCAACCACCCCAGCCTGTGGCCAACTGTTTCCAACTGATTGGAACTACTTTGAGGGAGTATAAAAGTCCCTCACATGCATGGCCTAAGGGAGAGAGAGAATTATAGATATTATACTCTGTTGGAGCCCCAATTCAAGTCTGATTTCTCGTGCCTCCTGCACTTCCCAGATTTATACAAGAAACCCTCGTTTCCTGGAGATGTTCATCAGCTTATATGTCATCTCGTGTGCACAAGTCTTGAATGAATCTTAGCGAGGCAAGGGCAGGACGAATCCAGAGGACGGTCTGTTCGAAGATCATGGAAGGATTCAGGTGATCTCTCCACTTTTCTATTACTGTACATGCTGTTTGTAATAAAGAAGAACCATCTTGTTCCCAAATTCACGTGTTAATATCTACTTGTATATGTGAAAATATTGTTAATTAAGCATTTATTATTGTTTATTTGATGTTTCACATGGATTTCACTGACATTTAGGAGAAATATATGATGTAAAACTAGGTTTCTGTGCATGTTCTTTCTTCATTTCCAGGTTGGTGAGGAAGAAGGGTTGCTGGGGGTTTGGACCCCGCGAGATCTACATCAAATGTAGGATTTCCGGGTGAGTTCTACTATCGATGTTATCTAGTTTTTAGCATGCAAGTGTGGTTGTGTGAGTTCTTCTTGAATAGCATGCCCTGATCTGTGGAGGTTTTGACCCAACGAACCTCTAGGGAGTTATTTACCGAAATAGAACTGGCGACTCCGCTGGGGATTGCATTCTTGTGATTCCCCTGTTGGGTGGTTTCAACTGTTTTAATGGTTTCCAACAGTTTTGATCATTTTTTCCAGTCCAGTTAGTTTTTCTTAGTCAGAATAAAGACCTAGTCCTTTATCCAGGCTTGATCATTTTTATTTTTCATTATTTACTCTTTCATACGTGAGTTTTCCTACACGCAGTCATGTATACATGCTCGTTTCTGTAAAGGAAGTCGTGTATAAGCGGGTTTCCTTTACCACAGTCACATATGCACGCTTGTTGAAAAACTGCTAAGTAGTGTATGCCTGAGCAAATTTTGAAATTTTTGGTTTCTGAGCTTTTTGGTCTTGTCTGCCTGTGGAGGCCTGTTCCTGCAGTGTCCTTTTAGTCTTTGGATTGTGTTGAAAGTGGTTATTGGTCTTTTTATCTCTTGTTTGGTTGAATACTGGCTCATTTGGAAAATCTTGTTTTATAAGTGCTTGCATTTCTGGTTCGAGTACCAAGACCTCTTTCTGGAGATTCTTGGTTGTTTTGCTTAATCAGGACAGAGAGCTTTTGCTCATATGCTCTTTCCTAACTTTGTGTCTTGCTTCGCACTTTGATGTTTGCCTCTTTCTTGGTTGGTTTTCTTGAGTTCATCTGACTAGGTCTTGTTGCAATTTTTGAAGAGTCATTTTTGGTTCTTTGAAGTTTTGTTTGCTGCAAGTTTGTGCTATTATTCTGGGCTGAATTACTGAGTTTATTGTCTTCCTTTTGCTCGTATAAATCTTGCTACTAAGTGGCACTATAAGATTTGGAGCATTTTTGTTGAATTTTTGCTTGAAATTCGGAGATTGTTTGGCTTGGTGATTGGATAGTTTTCTTGGTCTCTTTGAGCTCTTCTTTTTATAAAATTCAAAAGCCCAAAAACATTTTGTTTTTCCTTTGCTTTTGTTTTGCATTTTTTTTTGGCTTCTTTTCATCTTTTGAGGTTTTGTTGAGATTTCTTACCTTCGGTTTCTGGCTTGATTTGGGAAGAGAATTATCATTTGTTTCTTTCTCTTGTTTCGAGAATATTTTGATGTTTTTATACTGATAGTTTCTGATTTAGGAACTAGCTTTGTGGACACCCTGAAAAGTGATAGAACTGAAGGATTCTTGGGAAATTTATCTTTTCTTTATTAGATTTTGCATCTTAGAATTGGCATGCTCTTAGTAATTTGCATTAGGTGCACTTAAACATTTGTAGTCTTTTTCATAGATTTTGCGAGTGTGAGGTTTGATATCTGAAAAGAAAAAATATAGTCTTGTAGAACCTATGTAGAAAGTTATTTTCATCGAAAGGCAAATACTGCATCTACATGTAGTTTGGTTTTTATTAATTTCTTTTCTGCGTCATAAAACATCGCGAGTTTCATTTCCATATTCCCTTGAATTAATATAACAACCAACTAAAATAAGTGCAATAATTTAAAAACAACTAGCAAGTTTTTTATTAAGTGTCATACACCAACTAGCTAGGTTGTAGGGCCTTGGATTAGGTGAGTGGAGAGTTAACTCTCCAAGGCTGCTCAAACTATAATATAGAAGTTTATTAATTGAGAGAAATCCAACACCGTTAGGTGGACTGAGAAAGCTCTCCTCTAGAGAGTCAAGCGCGAGGGAAGCTGAAGGCCGAGAAGAGAGATACCCCCTCTCCGATTTGCTGGATCTTGCCTTAAGACCGTTCCGCCCGGCTTCTGACACGGATTGGTGCCCATAGTTTCCATTCCTAGGTTCCACATAGGTGACTGCGGGGGGGAATACCCGTGGTATCTGAGGCAGACGCCGTATCTCTTCCAACAGTACTTCTGGAGGGTGCCCCGGAGAGCTTAGGTACTTGCACCAGCAAAGGCTGTTGTTAGGAGGTTGGCGTAACTATTTTTGTTACCTTCGCTAGTAGGCCTGGGCCGTAATTATCCCAGACTACTTTCGAGAGGTCCTATCTTTCGCTTTCTCGTATTTTGGTGTCCGGTCCTAATCACCCGGAGCGGAAATACCTGAAGGCTGCTTGTTTGGTTGCATCTTAGGGATTTTTGTAGTGAGTGCTCTTTGCTCCTAGCTTGCCTAGCTTTATACTTTTTTGAGTCTAATTAATCTGTTAAAGTGGCTGATCAAGCACCTCGTCGATCGAGGAGAATCCGGGGGTTATCTCCCGAAAGTACTGATCCTTCTTCTAGAAGGCGTAGGAGTAATATAGCAGGTGAATATCACCCAGTGGTATCTGACGCAGCGGAGAGAGATCCTCCATTAGGACCTAAAGGTCCTATAGTGGGTTCTAGTGTTGGTTCCGAGAGGAGCACTCCACTCACCTCGAGAGTCTTATTTCCAAGAAGAGCAGAAGAAGAAATAGAAGTAGAGGAAGTACCTCAGTCTCCTCAGTCACTTCCATCTCCTCTTCCTTCTGATTCTCCATTTGTTTTTTAGTACATCGGACCTGAGTCTGCAAGACCATAAATTCCTTATCCATCGCATTCATACCTTTCGATGGCCACGACTGGGAACACGGCTTCGGCTGTGAGTGCTGCAAGCATTCAGACTCCTGCTTCAGTAGAAGGAGGAGGCACAATTGCTATATATTCGATTGCTTCTAGTACTGCTGTGTTTGGCTCTGGTTTCACCCAAGCACAAGCTTCTCAATCTGGTCCTTTTTGTTTTGGAATACCCATTAGTGGGATTCCTTCGTTTGCCTTTTCTGCTGCTGCAACTTCGTCTGCACCCATATCTTCCATGGCTAGTGGGTTAGCTTCTTTTTAAGGGTTCCCCTTCGGAAGTGGTCATATTCCTAGTTCAAATCCTTCCTTAGGGTCTTTTCCTTTTACTTCTCAGACACAGAGTTTTAACCCTTGGTCTAGAGGTCAGAGTTCGATTACCTTTATAGGTTGGAACCCTGTGTTTACAGCAGTGGGGGTAGGGAATCAGTTTCTCGCTGGTCAACAAGGGAATGTTTCTTTCCCTTCGTCGAGTTCTTATTAGGCCTTTTCCCCTCTTTCTAATGCTTGGAACCCCTATCAGGGGCTTTCCTCTTCATTCACTGCTTCGGGGGGGGAACTGGTCTGGTCTTTGGTAACTTTACGTTGGGAGAAGGATCTTCTCAAAATATTGGGTCACAAGGATTTTCCTTTTGCCCAACATCTTCTACGAGTTCTTTCTGGCAACCTGGTGCCTCATCAAATCCAGGCTATTCTTATTAGAGTGTTGGTTCTCAGGCACCTCCTTGTTTACCTTTTCTGGAAACTTTAAACTTGCCAGATTTGTCGAAATTGACGAATGATCCAATCCGATATAGTTCGGGGTGGCCTCCGGTTCCTACCAAACTACCTTTAGACATTCCAAAGTTTGAAGGCAAGAATGGAGAGGACCCGGTTGATCACATCACCACCTTCCATCTATGGTGTTCATCTAACTCCTTGATCAAGGATTCGATTAGGTTGAGGTTGTTTCAACACACCTTGACTGGAAACACTACCAAGTGGTATATTGCATTAACTAGGGGCAGTTTTGCTACTTTTGGAGATCTGGCTACTACATTTCTAAACCATTTCCAGTTGCCTGTCCGTTATGATGCAGGGACTGAACTCCTAGCTAATTTTAAACAGGACGATGAAACCCACATTTCTGATCATATTCAGGAATGGAGGAGAAGGAAGAGGCTTATTAAAGCTCATATTACGGGAGAATTTTTTTTGGAATGGTTTTTGAAATCTTTACAGGCAGATATTTCTAAGGATGTATCCCTGTCAGGGGTATTTTCCGAGGAGCAGGCTATTTTCAGGGCCCAACAGCTTGAATTGATATATTCTTAGTCTGGTGTCCTTCATAAATACTTGCCTAATGCTCCTCACTCCAAATTAGACATATCCAAGACTAAACCTGGTCCTCATGGTGATGGACTTATTGGGTCGATCAATGATGGTGCAGCTAACCTGCTTAGGAAATTGCAGCAGTTGTCTATACAATCTGCTCCTTCTAGTCAGGTTGTGCCTACTGAGTCATCGCCTTCTCAATATTTGTCGGTAAATATCATTCAAACTTCTAACCCTAAAGAAAATCAACAATCTGAAGGGAAGAAGAAGGGACGTAATAATAGGAAAAAGGGCAAAAATGGGAAGGGTAATGCAAATAAATCCAACGAGCATGTTGGTGAGGGTCCAAAGGATAGAAAGAAAATGAAGTTTCCATGCAAGTTATGTGCTGGAGACCATCTTACTCACCTTTGCCCTAAAATTCAGGATGCACAGCGCTTGTTAGCTCAACAGGGTTCTTCTAGTTCCCAAGCTGTGTTGATGAACCCTTTTCCCCAAGGGCAACAACTAGTCATTGGCACAAATCAAAATACTGGGGCTTCCTCTGGGGGCACCCAGGAAGGGGAAAAATAGTCAAACATATACATGATGAGTGCTCACGCAGATTTCACCACGAGATCCCGTGATTATGGCGAAGCTGAGTCTTCGAAAGCTAAGGGTGCTCCCAATGGTACTGAGCCGCTTCATATTACAAGGCCTACTGTTGAGCCTTTACCTCAGATGCCAAAAGCATCTACTAAGTGTACGACGATTAATCCAAATGCCAAGGCTGCCCAGAACTACTTTGTTGTAGAAGATTTGGCGCAGAGCCCTTGTGCTATATCTGCTCTTGAGGTGCTCCAGTCTTGTCCATCTCAGCGTAGTGCTCTGCTCACTGCTATTTGGGCTGTCGATCCGAAAAAATCTCTTATGATTACATTCGATATGTCTAATTTTAAAAAGAGACTCCCCCATCATATGGCTTTCCATATCAAATCGTCGTTTCAGAAATTCAATATCTTTCGAACGGTCATTGATGAGGGTGCTTCCACATGTGTCATGTCTCTCACATGCTGGAAGGGAATCAGATCTCCTGCAGCTGTTCCATCCGCCACTGTTCTGACTGCGTTTGACGGTCATTCTCACAAACCACATGGTATTGTCCCAGCTTTGCCCATCTGTGTTGGGGGAAAAACTGTAAATATAGAGGTTGAGATAGTTGATGCAAGCTTGGACTACAACCTTCTATTAGGGAAAAATTGGATTTATGAGATGGATGCCATTGCATCCTCATTACTTCGGGTTATTTGTTTCCCTCACGAAGGGAGGATTGTTACAGTTGATCAACTGGACTGTTCTCCTGTAGACCCGAATGCATCTACTGACTCAACTATTCCAAAAGTGGATAATACCAAGCCACTTGTTGAGAATTTAGGAGTTGGAATGTATTCTTCTTTGATGGGCACTTTTGATATTCCACCTCCTACCGTTCATAGAAATGTGATTTCATCCTCCAGGGCTCCTATTCGAAGAGATTTCTTCCGAATTCATTATTTTTCAGACCCTTGGACCTTGCCTTCCCCTACCTCCACATTAGCGGAAGGTCAAGTGGGTGGAATGGCATTCCCGATGTCTGCAACTGAGATTGCTTATCAATCTATTGTTGACTCTGCAGAGTCCATTCTAGCTTCTCTTTCTCCGTAGGAGTTGGATGTTGATGTGGCTCCGGCTTGGACACTTAATTCTTCTTCGGCCCAGGATTGCCTTGATACCACTCTTCCATCTGAAGAGGCCATCCTGGAAGCTATGACTGGTGTAGATAGACCGTGGGATGATTTGCATCATCGGTCTTACTTTTTACCTGATTTGAGCGAAGTTGAATCTAGTTTTCCAAGTCCTTTGTCTCCTAGTCCTGTTCACCCAGTCCTGAACCCTTTAGCACCAACACAAGTATACGCTAAAGGGAACATGGCTTTGATCTCTCCAACTATCCCGGTGAACATTTCTAGGGATCCCAATGTTATAGAGAACGTCTTCATCGGAGCTGAATGTTCCCCTGAAGAGATTCAAATTTACACTGATCTCTTTAAAGAGTTTAGGGATGTATTCGCTTGGTCTTATGAGGAAATGCCTGGTATAGATCCATCTATTGTCCAGCATGAGATCAAGACTTACGAAAATGCTAAGCCTGTGAGGCAAAAGCTTCATCCGGTCAACCCTAGGAAGGCTGCAGCTATCAAAGCCAAGGTGGAGAAGCTGCTTAAGGCAGGGTTTATTTATCCTGTTCCTTTGACGGAGTGGGTTTCGAATCCTGTTCCCATGGATAAAAAACAAGGTACAATTCGAGTTTGCATTGACTTCAGAGACCTTAATAAAGCATGTCCGAAAGATAATTACCCCACACCATTTATAGATCAAATTATTGACGAGTGTGTCGGTAACGAGATTTTCTCCTTCATGGACGGTTTCTCCGGATATAACCAGATTACTATCCGTCCTGAAGATCAACATAAGACTGCCTTTATTTGTCCCTGGGGTACTTTTGCTTACAAGAAGATGCCTTTTGGTCTTAAAAATGCTGGGGCTACTTTTTAGCGGGCCATATCATATGCCTTCCACGACATCAAACACATTATCGATGTGTATTTGGATGATTTAGCTGCTCGTTCTTGAAAGAGAATTGATCATCCCGATCACCTCCGTCAAGTATTTGAACGGTGTCATTTCTACAAGATTAGGTTGAATCCGAACAAGTGTGTTTTCGCGGTTTTTTCTTGGTCGGTTATTGGGATTCATTGTGTCTTCGGAAGGGATAAGGGTAGATCCCTTCAAGGTTGAGGCAATACTTCGGTTGCCTCCCCCGTCATCTATTCATCAACTTCAAAGTCTACAAGGAAAAGCTAATTTTCTTCGGAGATTTATCGTAAATTATGCTGAAGTTACTAAAGGATTTATGAGATTGTTGAAGAAGGGAGTTCCATTCTTTTGGTATGACTTCGCTCAGCGCTCATTCGATGCTTTAAAAAAAGCATTGACCTCTGCTCCTTTATTGATTCCACCTGATTATAGCAGGGATTTCCTTTTGCATTTTGCAGCAGTAGAATCTACCATTGGTATGGTTCTGGTTCAGGAAGATGATGCTCTTGCAGAGCATGTTATATACTATCTTAGTCGAGGCTTGGTAGGACTTGAACTCTGGTATACTCCTATAGAGAAGCTGGCTTTAGCAGCTGTTCATGTTGTACAGCGACTCAGACATTATATTCTTCTACGAAAAACTTATGTTTTTGCAGCAGCCAATCCATTTCAGTTTGTTCTCAGTAGGCGAGTGATTGGGGGAAAATACAATAGATGGATTGTGATTTTGCAGGAATTTGATCTTGAGTTCATGTCTGCCAAGTCCAAGAAATCATTGGTTTTCGCAGAATTAATCTCTGAGTTGCCCTGTGGAGAAGAGATAGCTTATGATGAATCCTTCTTGGATGAACATTTATTTCTTATCTCTACACAGGATCCTTGGTATGGAGTTATCATTGTGTATCTCCAGACTGCGAAGTTTCCCTCTACTTTTTCGAAAGATGAGCGTCGTAAGTTGCGTCACTTGGCTAAAAATTACTTGATTATCAGTGATGCTTTATACCGTCAAGGGGTTGATTCAATCCTGAGACATTTCTTAACTATCGAAGAAGTTGAGGCTGTGCTGAATGATTGCCACAATGGATCTTGTGGTGGTCATTTATCTGGGCTTGCTACAGCCCAAAAAATCCTACGTGTTGGGTACTTTTTGCCTTCAATTTTCAAAGATTGTATTAAGATGGTCAAAAAGTGTCATCAATGTCAAGTCGATACTTGAAAAATGCGCGCTCATCCAGCTCCGCTTTTTCCAGTCATTACTGTCGGTCCCTTTACAAAGTGGGGTATTAATTATACTACTTGTAACCTGCCTTCGGCTAAAGGTCACAAATACATTATTGTAGCAGTAGACTACTTTATGAAGTGGGTCGAGGCTATGCCTACTTTTGGAAATGATGGTGAGACTGCAGCTCTTTTTCTTTTCAACCAGGTTATTGCTCGTTTTGGTATTCCTAGAGATATTGTCACTGATCATGGCAGTCATTTTCATAACAACATGATGGCTGAGTTGGCTCTAAAATTAGGTTTCCGACAGAAGCATTCATATCCTTATTATCCTCGGGCCAATGGGCAAGTCGAAGCCATGAACAAATCCTTGAAGACCATTCTTCAAAGGACGATTAATAAAGCTCGATCCAACTGGCATATCATGTTGTATCCTGCACTTTGGGCATACCGGACGTCAGTGAAAACTGCAACTGGCTTTACTCCGTTTCAGCTAGTTTACAGGCTGGAATCCATATTTCCCATTGAATGTGAGATTCCTTCTCTTAAGTTAGCTGTTGAGCTTCTTCCTGACACTTCCAGTCTTGAAAAACGTCTCCTTCATTTGGAACATCTTGATGAGCAGCGTCGGGATGCCGCCATGATGAATGAGGCGCATAAGAACTGAGTCAAGTTCAGTACGATAAGGCAGTCAAACCTAGGGTTTTCTCGAAAGGCGACCTGGTTTTGGTATATGCCCAAGAGAAGGATGCCTTGGGGGTAGGCAAGTTGAAGTCTATGTGGTATGGCCCCTTTATTGTTAAAAAAGTCCTTAAAAAAAGAGCATACACTTTGGTTGATTTTGAAGGAAATGAGTTGCTGAAGCCCAGAAATGGGCTCTATTTGAAAAAGTATTATGCCTAGGCTTCGGCCTGGCATTTGGTTTTTGTATATAGTAGTTTTTTTTTGTACATATCTGGTTTTAGGTCTGTGGTGTCATGGTGATGTTTTTGATCTGCTTTGGCAGGTTGTGTCGAATGTCATGAGTCATTACGGTTTTGCCGATGGTTCTAGTAGACACACCCAGAACTTGGCTTCCGCGGCTTGGGTGCTTCATCATCCATCCCGTCAGCTGTTAGTATCAAGAGGAGTCTGCATTGGTCCTGCTTCCAATAATATAGCAGAATACACTGCCGTTATTTATCTACTCTCGGAAGCAATATCTTTGGGTGTTGATTCGTTGGTAGTTTTCTTGGACTCCCAGCTGGTGGTGTCGTAGTTGAACAATAATTATCGGGTTCGAGATCCATTTTTATTCCGGTTGTTTTTGATGGTACGTTTGTTACAAATATCATTTCAATTTTTAACATTCATTCATATTCCTCGAGCAGACAATTGGATGGCAAACTCATTAGCTAATCAGGCAATTGATTGGCACATTAATCATTCCATACATTAAGATTTAATCATCAGAAACATCATACATTTTTACACATTTGACACATCACATCATAAATCGTTGTGTATATATCATCAGAGTGCTAAAAAACTATACAAAATTTTGATCCAAAAAAGTCATACAAAATTTGGGCTTATGCTCGATCATGTTCAAAAAATATACAGTCATCTGGTAATCATATATATCTACTCCTGTGGTCCCTGCCCAAGATTCGTGTTCCTATAGAACACGACTACAGTAGCGACGCGGTGGAATAACCACACCCAGTCACAAGGTACTCCTATTACCCGTCTCTGGATAGCCTCAGGAATATCTTCCACCGCAACCATAGGCACTTGGCGAGTTAACCCCTCCAAGTTCCTCTGTACAGCATGGAGGGTCCTGTCTGAGTCCACTGTATCCGCCTTGCCTCTGCGGCGCTTATGCCGTGGGTAGCCCTCAGGACGGACTGGTCCAACATTTATATCATGGTCATCATAATATTGTAAGTCATTTTGAATCCAATCAAAAACATGTTTTTACATTTTTCACATATATTGAAAAAATCATAAAAATCATATAATCAAAAAATTTGTATCTTACCAATTGCGCCCCATGCCATGCCAGGTGGAAGGACGAGGTCCGGGTCACCGCGGAAATCCATCCCGGCATAGGGGTAATCCTCCACAACGATGACTTGTTCTGCCCACCATTAGAAGAACTCATCATCCCAGGTGGTTCGGGGAACTTCACTTCCCCCCAGTCTCTTCATCAAATCTGCCCATCGAGCAATTCTTGGGTCCCTTGGGCTGTTGATTGAAGAGATGACTTTGGGTTGAAGCCCAGGAATCTTCTCAAAGAATAATGTCATCAAAATCGTACCATATCCTAAATTCTTTGGTTTTTCTTTCCGGATAGAGGTCAGTTGTTGTTTCATGTTCATTAGTAGAGCTGTGCACCAATCATATACATGAGTTAAGTATTCTACATATATGCTCATTTGAGTCGTGGATTCCTGGTGCAAGGAAGCAGATCCTGCTACCCTGCCAATGGTAAAAAGGAGAATTTTCATGTGCAAGTCTCTTACATCTCTTATAGCAATTTGAGTCCCAACTTTCTTGGACCCCTCTATGCAGTAGACGTGGACATAGTCATCCACGGTAAGCCCTCCCAAAGGCTTGCCATGCAAAGCCACTGTGTCTCCCCTCCGGGAGGGTCGAGTGATGAAGTAGATGTCTTTTACCTCTATGTGTATTGGCATTTGATCTATCATGAAACAATCTTCCTCTGGTTCCCAATAATTCACAAGCATTTCGAGAAACCAGACATTACTCTTCATATTTGGCATTTTGAAAAATTTGAGCAATCCACAATTTTGGAGGATATTGAGTGATGCTTGATTTTGCATCACTTCATTATCTATGGCATTGTGCTCACGTTCCATCCAAGATATAGTCATCTTGAAAAAATTCGTTAATTTGTCCGTTAGAAACACTTTTTTACATTTCGGGTTGCGCATACGCGACTTACCCTGTACACAGTCACGTATATACGCGGCTTGCTCCATATAAACTCGCGTATGCACAGACCCGTAATTTTAAAAAAATATTCATGTAGTGAAATTTCAAAATTTTAAACCTATAAATGGACAAAATTGATGACAAGGATGGATTTAGAGCTTACCTGACTGATTCGGTGAAGTTTGACGGTCGATTGCTCCTGTTTTGACGAAAGAGGCTTTTTCTCCAGAGCTCTTTTTCCAAATCAGCAACAATGAACCAAATATGAGGTAACATGTGTATTTATGCCCAAAAAATTGAAAATTTTTGCAAAAATTCGTTATGCTTATTTTTTTAATCTATCTTAAGCTGCATAACCTGGATGCTTGTTAGTGCCAAGATGGGTATATTTTCAGGTACATTTTAACGAAGTTGAGAATTTTTCCGGTTTTTGATCCATGACTGCTGACTTGTCATGGCAGGTGTATAATATTCACTGGCATATAGGTTAGGGAATCCATTCTCCATTGCATTTTGCATACTAGCCTCCATTCTGATCAGTTGCCATAGGGTCGATCCCATTAGGTCATGAGTATTTCACCCATTTCACTCACCAATTTTTTAATCATGACTTGGTGGTAGAGCCTTCCTTTACATGGGCTTCCTAGTTAGCTCCTCACTATAATTTGTTGCCCATGCTACGTTTTATGTAGGCTCGGGAGTCCTCTCTAGTCCCGCCATGACTTATGTGTTGAAGCTTCATTCTTCTTCTTCTTCACTATCATTTTTCTGGCTATTACCCTAGAGGCTCCCTGGTGTCGTTGAGTTGTATTACTGCCTTGCATATTGGCTACTTGTTTATCCTGGCCTTTAGCCGGCTTCATTTGGACTTGATGTTTAAGCCATCTTTTTACCTTGACTGTCTGTACAAGTTAACCATTGCATGCACTTAGCTATCGCGACTTGACACCCTTTTACCCATGGATGGAACATTCCTTTGAGTATCGTTGACCAGTTTCCGCCACCTTGCATTGAGCATAGGATCGTTCATATTACACCATTTTTTGGTCATCTAACCTATTATCATTAGATGGACCCTAGTACACCATGTAAGACCAATTTTACCCTAAGTAAAATTTCCTTCACTATGTTAAATAACTTAATAAACCACATTTATTAGGTTGTTTATGGTCTAAACAGGAAACCCCAAAAGGAAATATTAAACAAACCTATATTTGTTTGATTTTCCTCATGGAATAATTAATTAAACCATAATTTAATTATTATTCCCAGTCATATTTAACCCAAAAACAAAGAAATTAATTAGATAAACCTTCATTTATCTTATTATTTTCTAGGAATAATTATTTAAATCTTATTTAGATAATATTCCTTGTTAAATATGACCAAATCACCCACAAATAATTAAATAAATCATTATTTATTTAATTATCCTTCAACCACTTCCTTAAAAAGATAAATAAATCATTTATTTATTTATTTTGACAAATAAAGGGATTTGACCCAAGTCAAATACCTTTTCCCTCCAACAAATATAATAAAATATTCCATAAAAGGTGGATCTAGATTTGGTTAACATTATTTTAATCATGCACCAAGATCTAGAATGACCCAATATTTTGTTATAAATAGGAGGGTTTTTCCTACCATTCTTCACCTTTTGTTGTTTATTAGATCACTCTGGATCTATACACTTGGTCAAATTTTTCCATTATTTGTTGTGCGAGCTCCCTTTGAGCTCTATTCTTTGCATGGGTTTTCTACACCAACAAGAGAGAGAGATTCTAGATCTGAAGTGCTGAGGACTTCCAAGAACCCATCCCATTGAGGAGAATTGGATACGCCTTCTTGTTTTCCTCCCAGGTGCCCTTAATAAAAAAATTCTTTCAAAAATTGTTCTTGTCTTGTCTATTGGTATATGGAGCAAACCCTTCTTTTTACTGCTTAATGTCTTTCTATGCATAGATCTGGTTTTTTGCAGCTCTTTTCTTGATCAACTAACTGCAGATCTGAAGATATTGGCAGCCACTTTTGTTGTTAGGGCTATTAGTTATGCGTAGCTAAAGTGATCTTTTTTCGTACGCTTCGACAAAAGATTCATACTAACAGTTCCTATCCCAGGAACTAGTGCATCTGTTTCTTGATACTCATTCCATCCATTGTACTATAACATTATTTTATTCTTTTGTAGGCTTATTATATGAAAAAGACAAAAAAATAAAATTTAACAAAAAAGAGCAGGAACGGGATGTTACTTCATTTTTATGGCACTACAGTATCAGTTTGTCGCCCTTGAACAAAGCACATACACTTATATATTTCCTTCATTTGGGATGGTTTTAGTTTTGACCTAGGTTCAACCTTTACCTTGTTTCACTGGTCAGTCCTCCCTCGGTTGGTTATCTCTTCCAACCATATGGAGAGTTTGTTTTGCCTCCTGCATAACAGACTTATAGAGTGTCACATTTTTACTTCCATGGTCATCACGAGTCGTGTTTTTGTTCAAGGGAAGTTTAACCAGAGTCGTCCATTCTACGGTGTCTCTTGACTCATTATTCAGTCGGCCTTCTCGGTCTTGTCAGTATCTTGTTCTATCACATCAGATGTTCTTGGTCTTCTGTTCGTGCTGGTTTGAGAAGGTCTCCATTGACTTCTTGCTAGCGAGTTTGTCTCTTATCGACTACGACACATTGCTCTGAGAGAAAACCTAGAGCCGCACCCTGGCCCTATTTCCATCATTGATAGGTGACCTTGTGCTCAGAATTTGATCATCATTATGGGTCTTTGACTAAGTGGTTTCCCCTATGTTCGACGTCAGCATACATTATCACACTTGGGATTCATGCAATACCTTGATTTCCATTTGACCCTATCGGTGGATATCTCACTTCTGTGTTAGCTTTCATTATTGGTTGGTTCAGAGGGTTTCTTCCGTGCACTAGCTTCATCTTGTGCATGTCGGAAACGTACTTCGGTTTGGTTCCATCATTCTGCTTCGTCCGATTCCTTCCAAATCCTGGCCTGCGGGTTACACTCATGCTGGACTGATGTGGGATGCCTTAATGCCTTCCTTCCAGCAGATCTTTTCCCATCGACTTTGACTCATTGCTCTGGGAATAAGATCTAGAGTCTTTTTGTCAGTACCTTAGGGTTTGCAGTCCTCAGTGGCAGACTCTTCGCTATCGACAGTGGAGATTCATCATTGCCTCCTGATTGGTAGATTATTCCAAGTGTTCAACTTCAACTCATTTATTTGCACTTGTTAGATTGTACTGGGGCACCTTGACACCCATTTTCATTATCGGTGGGTTGTCTCGCGTTGGTTAACGGTATACATTATTGACCGGTAATCCAACGATTTCTCACATGGTCGACTTCAGCTCCTTTATTCCCATTGTGTAGAATTGTGCCATAGTGATCGGTGAAGACATTGGGTTGCATCAGCATTTTTCGGTTCACTTTTGACAGTCCATTCAGTTTTTTCCAGTGATGTTGTCCACCCTTATATGTTGCAGTGTCAGTACAGCAGCATCCTATATGTTGGCTCCCGAGTTGTGTGATTGTACCATGAGTTTCACCCCTTATGATTTGGTACTTGGAGATTCAGTTACCTTTGTGATCAGACATCTATTCCCAGCATCATTGATCATCTTTCTATATGTGATACTTGGACATTGATTCCGACTTGTACTTCCGGGCCCTGCTCAAATGATTCACTATGTACTTTTAGTTCAGCTATACTTGTATACGTCCTGGATCTATTATGTACTTTCTATATGCATATATTTTTGACTGAGCATGGGTATGCCCACCTCAGATATGAGTTGACTCTCTGTTTTCTTCCATTGTTTTTTGGCAGGCTGAAATCTGATGAAGTCCTCTCTTGTCCTTGCGAAGTTCTTTCTATGCACATAATATATTTTGGCCATCATGTACCCCTTCTGACCTCATATATTAGGGGGCATCTATTATAGCATAATTTTTCACCCTCATGTTATTCATGATTGTATTTTTGGCTTTGGGCACCCATTCCCACAGACTTGAACAAAGTTCATTAAAAAAACAGTGTTTTAAATCCCATACGCGAGTATGCCCAGACTTTTCCGCATCTATACGCGAGTCCATATACACTATTCCACGTATGCCATTAAAATCATTAAAAAATATATAAAATTCCCTATTTTCGAGGCTGGGTTGATGGTTATTCTCGTAATTCAACCACCCCAGCCCGTGGCCAACTGTTTCCAACTGATTGGAACTACTTTGAGGGAGTATAAAAGCCCCTCACATGCATGGCCTAAGGGAGAGAGAGAATTATAGATATTATACTCTGTTGGAGCCCCAATTCATGTCTGGTTTCCCATGCCTCCTACACTTCCCAGATTTATACAGGAAACCCTTGTTTCCTGGAGATGTTCATCAGCTTATATGTCATCTCGTGTGCACAAGTCTTGAAGGAATCTTAGCGAGGCAAGGGCGGGATGAATCCGGAGGAAGGTCTATTCGAAGATCGTGGAAGGATTCAGGTGATCTCTCCACTTTTCTATTACTGTACATGCTGTTCGTAATAAAGAAGAACCATCTTGTTCCCAAATTCACGTGTTAATATCTACTTGCATATGTGAAAATATTGTTAATTAAGCATTTATTATTTTTTATTTGATGTTTCACATGGATTGCATTGACATTTAGGAGAAATATATGCTGTAAAACTAGGTTTTTGTGCATGTTCTTTCTTGATTTCCAGGTTGGCGAGGAAGAAGGGTTGCTGGGGTTTTGGACCCCGCAGGATCTACATCAAACGTAGGATTTCCGGGTGAGTTCTACTATCGATGTTATCTAGTTTTTAGCGTGCAAGTGTGGTTGTGTGAGTTCTTCTTGAATAGCATGCCCTGATCTGTGGAGGTTTTGACCCAATGAACCTCTAGGGAGTTATTTCTCGAAACAGTCAGCAAGCTACAAGATGAATCTTCAAGATGAGAGGCAAGCCTCAATCATTAGGAAGCAAGTACAATGAAAGATACACAACTAGTAGTAAAAGAAGTACATAAAATAACACAGTTCACTAGAGAAACAACGTTGTAGTTTGAGATGAATGTCACAATAGATGAATATACAGATCTGAAATAAAAACACAATAGAGATCCTCCTCTGGGTGGTCACAAGACACCCTCCATGAGAGAAATCCCTCAAAACATCTAGATCCTTGCAGATCTGAATCACCACTTGCTACAACTTCACAGCAACTGCAAAACCCTGAACAGGACCAGTGCTGCTAATGGAGATGGAGCTTGGCCAAGATGCCGGATAGTGGAGAAATGCAGCACATCCTCCTCCAAAAAGTTACTCCATGTAAGGAGAGAGGATTCCTAAACAGGAGATCCTCTTCTCTTTGGCTAACCAGCCAAGAGAACTTGAGTTGCTCAAGCAACTTCTAAAATCATCAACAACCTCTTCATGTGCCTTCTCCTCCTTTTTATAACATTAGGGCTTCTTGGAAAACCCTAAAACACTTCATCTATTTTGTTAGGTCCCTATATTACTAGTATAGTCCCTTATTGTTGTTAGTGTAACCGGCCCCTTATTGTTATTATTGTACCCTTGTAACCCCTATTTTATTATTATTGTGCCCTTAAATTATTATTTTTAGGTCGGCTAGGATTACATTGTGGCCCACTAGGATTACATTATGGCCCCATGGACTCCTATATATAGAAAGGAGGTTTTGTAAATTGTATCATCCAAGAATTGTTCATTTATGTAATGTATTGGAGGTTTCCCCCTCAAATTGGCTTATTTCTAAGGCGTTGATATCTCTTTTCTTCTATTTTTGGAGCTGGTTACACAACATTTGGTATCAGAGCTTTGGATTCTAGGGTTTCGCTGCTCCAAACAGGTCATCATGGAATTTTTGCTATAACTGTTTTTCTACAAAGTTTCAGAAGCTTAAATGTTTAGGGTGCGAAGCTGAAATCCTGAGGAAGATTGGCTAAAAATTTTAGAGCTTGGTTCGCAATATTTTTGGAGATATGATCTTTGGAAGTTAGGTATTTTTTCAGGCTCCTAAACAGGTCATCGTGGCATTTGCGCTATAACGTTTTTTCTACGAAGGTTCAGAATCTGAAATTTTTAGGGTGCGAAGCTGAAATCCTGAGGAAATGCGTCAAAAAATTTTAGAGCTTGGTTTGCAATATTTTTGGAGATATGATCTATGGAAGGTAGTGAATTTTCAGGCTCCTGAATTTCATCTCAAATAGGTGATCGTGGGAAAAGTTCAATAAATCTCTCTCTGAGTATCGGATTGGAGTGCCGTAAAAAGTGGTTTCAATTACATGGACTTTAGTGTTTTGACTATCAATTTTAGAGGCAAAGGATGAAACAGTGACACGTGTCAAGTCATACAAGTTCCCTCTATTGAACCAGTTCATAATTAGGTCATTGTGGGAGATTGGACATAACTTTGTCTTGGGGAATCCAAATAAAGTTAGACCTGTGCCATTCAAAACAGAATTTAGAGGGCTACTGCAGTGCTAAATTTCAGATATTGAAGAGCCACAATCACAGAGATAATCCAATTTCAATATCTAGCTCCTCAAAAGAAAGAAAAAGGTGTGTATTTTTTTCCAAATTTCATAATTCTTGTTTGAGGAATCAATTTGAATTGATTCCAAGGGAATGTTGTAGAATAGATAGCAGTATTGGGTTCTAAATAATGGCCCCAAAAAATAATTCAACACCCATTAAGCCTTTAGAAGGCTCTACTATGACTCATGAAGACGAAGAATGTCAACATGACATATGAAAATTACAAGAGCAAGTGCAACAAATTTCGCTCTCGCAAAGAACAACAAAAAATGAAATGGAAGTGTTGAATAAAGGCATGGAAACTAAGATGGATGGTTTGAAGAAAGGCGTGGAAGCTAAGATGAATGGTTTGGAAGCTAAGATGGATGGCATGGAAGTGGGCATGGAAGCTAAGATGGATGACATGCAAGCTAAGATCGATGAAAAAATGAAAGACAACATGGAAAACATGAAGAAGGATCTAAAAGTAGACATCAAAGGTTTGGCAAAGTTGATACAAGAAATGTTTCCTAATGGTGAAAAGATAGTAGAGTAAACTCATGATGAGAACAAAATAAATGTTAATTTTGATTTCATAAACCCTACTGTTGGAGGGAAGAACCACCATATTCCAAAAATGGATATGAGGAAGTTTGATGGAAAGGATCCTGTAACATGGATACTACAGATGGAGCAATACTTTGATCTCCATAATGTGAAAAACACTCAAAAGGTATGCATTGCAACTTTACATTTAGAACAAAATACATTTGTATGGTATCGATGGCTTTTCTCCCGTAAAACAATTGTCACTTGGTCAATTTTTACGGAGGAAATAATAGCACATTATGAGGATACAAAGAGAAACACCTTCTTTAGCCAATTGATAAATCTCAAACAAAAGGGTTTAGTGGGGCAGCACATTGAGGACTTCCAAAAATTGAATATAAGGGTAAATGATATTTTAGAGGAACATAGGATTGATCTCTTCATAGGCACTTTAAAGGATAACATCCAATATGAAGTTCGCGTTCTGGAACCTGATTCATTGGAGAAGGCATTCAGATTGGCAAGAAAAGTTGAATGTAAAATTATGGCGACAAGGAAGCCTACCACTCAATTCTATAAAGAAGGAAGTGTTGCTATGTCTAGATTTCCACAACCTACAAGGTTGACACCACAACAATTGGAAGAAAAAAGAGCAAAAGGGCTTTGCTACAGTTGTGATAGCAAATACACTAAAGGTTATAAGTGTGCTGAGAAGAAATTATTTTACATAGATTGTGAAGAGGAAGAAGAAAATGAACAAGAAGAGGATATACACCAGGAATCAGCCCTAGAAGAGGAAGAAATGAATCCAACCATATCGTGTAATTCACTGGCAGGAATTACCACTCCTCAAACTCTCAACATAGAAGGACAAATCAAGAAGAAAAAGGTAATAGTGTTGATTGATTCAGGTAGCACCCATAATTTTATTCATTGTAAGGTGGCCAAGGAATTAAATTGTTTCCTATACCCAGCACCAGAATGTCAAGTGATGGTTGCAAATGGAGAAACTATAAATTGCTCTGGAAAATTCCATAATATCAAGCTAACCATGGGGGAATATGTATTGACTAGTCCAATGCTTTCCATTCCTATGGGAGGTGTTGATGTTGTACTAGGAGTACAATGGTTACAATCTTTTGGGACGGTAGCTTTTAATTTTCAAGAACTTTTCTTGAAATTTTTTTCAGAAGGAAAGGAAGTCGAATTACGGGGTATTGAAGGGAAGCCAGGAAGGATAATAAGCTCTAATGTCATGACAAATCTTCTAAAGAAATAACAACGAGGCGTAATTGAACAATTATGCTCTCTAGAAGTTCCAACATCAAAATCATCTATTTCTGCAGATCTCCAACAAGTCTTGGACAATCATTCCAAGGTGTTTGAAACTCCCAAAGGACTCCCACCTATTCGTGATCATGATCATGCTATTCATTTGATTCCGGGAAGTGTTCCTCCAAACATCCGGCCTTATAGATATCCTTACTTCCAAAAGAGCGAAATTGAACGTATGATTGCAGAAATGTTAGAGGCGGGTATAATTCAACCTAGTCAAAGTTCTTTCTCTGCTCCTGTAGTATTGGTACACAAGAAGGATGGATCATGGTGAATGTGTCTAGATTATAGGGAGCTCAATAAGCTAACCATTAAATACAAATTTCCCATTCCTGTGATTGATGAATTATTGGATAAATTTCATGGAGAAATTTATTTTACCAAGTTCGATCTTCGTTCAAGATATCATCAAATTAGAATGAAGACTGAAGATATTCCAAAAACAGCATTTCGAACTCATGAGGGTCATTATGAATTTTTGGTCATGCCTTTGGCCTTACCAATGCACCTTCTACATTTCAAGGGTTGATGAATTCGATTTTCAAACCCTTCCTTAGAAAATTTGTGCTAGTATTTTTGATGATATACTAATCTACAGCAGGTCTTGGAAGGATCATGTTGAACATGTTGACAGGGTGCTCAAACTATTGCAGGAGAAATAATTATATGCAAAAACATCCAAATGTTTCTTTGGAGTACAAGAGGTGGAATATCTGGGTCATATTATATCTCACGAGGGTGTTAAAGTAGACCTTAACAAAATTAAAGCCATTAAGGAATGGAAAGTCCCCAAGACAATAAAGCAGTTGCGAGGATTTCTCGGGTTAACAGGCTATTATCGCAAGTTTGTTAAGAATTATGGGAGAATAGCGGCACCTCTAACAACATTATTGAAGAAAGATGCATTTTCATGGACTCCTGAAGCAACTAAGGCCTTTGAACATCTTAAAGAGGCAATGTGCCTAGCACCGGTCTTAGCTACGCCGGACTTCACAAAAACCTTTATTGTGGAATGTGATGCCTCAGGAAATGGAATTGGTGCAGTTTTAATGCAGGAAGGAAGACCCATTGCTTTTGAAAGTCGTCCAATCAAAGGAAACTATTTACAGAAACCTATTTATGAGAAGGAAATGTTAGCAATACTGCATGCACTAAAGAAATGACGAACTTACCTAATGGGAAGACACTTCAAGGTAAAAACTGATCATGATAGTCTTAAACACTTTTTGGAACAAAGACTATCATCATAAGAGCAGCAAAAATGGGTCACAAAGATGTTGGGTTATGACTTTGAAATAATCTACAAAAAAGGAAAGCTTAATGTTGTTGCAGATGCACTCTCAAGAAAGAATGAAGAGGTGGAAGCATTGCTTTGTGCCATTTCTATTATCCAACCAGATTGGATAATAGAAGCAAGAGATGAATGGAAGAAGGACAAAGATGTATGGACACTCATTCAAAAGTTGCAGCAAGATCCTAGTACATCTGATACATTTAGTTGGAAAAATGATTCCTTATGGTACAAAGATCGCTTATATGTTTGTAAGAATTCCCAACTAAAACAAAATATTCTTCTGGAATTGCACACTTCTCCTTTAGGAGGACACTCAGGATTTTTAAAAACTTACCACAGGGTGAAGAAAGAATTTTTTTGGGATGGCCTTAAATCTGATATTCAAAAGTTTGTGGCGGAATGTTTGGTTTTCCAGCAGAATAAAGTTGAGACAATTAAGACCCCGAGGACTTCTACAACCTTTATCTATTCCAAGTCAATGTTGGGAGGAGATTTCAATGGATTTTATCACAGGTTTACCTAAGTCCGAAGGAAAGAGTGTCATCATGGTGGTAGTTGATAGACTTACCAAGTATGCACACTTTTGTTCATTATCTCATCCATTTAAAGCAAGTACAGTTGCTACTACATTTATGGACAGAATTCAAAAGCTACATGGAAGCCCAAGGGTTATTGTGAGTGACAGAGATCCCATTTTTACTGGAAATTTTTGGAGAGAGTTATTTTCTTGTTTGGGTACTCAATTATCTCATAGCTCATCTTATCATCCTCAATCCGATGTCAAAATGAGATAGTAAATAAATGTTTGGAAGGATATCTTCGTTGTTTTGTATCTGATAAACAAACACAATGGGTCAAGTGGTTACCTCATGTTGAATGGTGGTATAACACTTCCTTCCATACTGCAGCAAAAATGACCCCATTTATGGCACTTTATGGATATGATCCACCATCCATCACATCATCTTTAAGGGAAAATTTGAAGGTTCAAGCAGTGGAAGATCACATCGAGCATCAGCAAGAAGTTCTCCAACTCTTAAAGGATAACCTGAATTTGGCACAAAATCGAATGAAACAACAGGCAGATCAACATCGCAGCGAGAGAAGTTTTGATGTACGAGATTGGGTATTTTTACGGCTACAACCATACAAACAAATGTCCCTCAAGAAAGCTAAGAAGGATAATAAATTATCGCCAAAGTACTATGGTCCTTACAAGGTGTTGCAAAAGATTGGTACTATGGCATACAAATTGGAGCTTCCTGCTTCTTCGCGAGTACATCCAATTTTCCATGTTTCATGCTTAAATAAGGTTATCGGTGAAAATCTTCTAGTTCAAACAATATTACCAGAACTTGATGAGGAAGGAAAAATCATATTGGAACCTGAAGCGGTCACGGAAACAAGAACTCGACAACTACGGAATCGATCAATTTCATAGTATCTCATCAAGTGGAAGAACTTACCCACTGAAGATTCTACATGGGAGGATGAGAATTTTATACAGAAGCACCCAGAGCTACTCAAGCATTGAGGACAACACTTTTTTGAAGGAGGGGCATGTTAGGTCCCTATATTACTAGTATAGTCCCTTATTGTTGTTAGTGTAACCCCCTTATTGTTATTATTGTACCCTTGTAACCCCCATTTTGTTATTATTGTGCCCTTAAATTATTATTGTTAGGTCGGCTAGGATTACATTGTGGCCCACTAGGATTACATAATGGCCCCATGGACTCCTATATATAGAAAGGAGGTTTTGTAAATTGGATCATCTAAGAATTGTTCATTTATGTAATGTATTGGAGGTTGCCCCCTCGAAGTGGCTTATTTCTAAGGCGTTGATATCTCTTTTCTTCTATTTTTGGAGCTGGTTATGTTACACCATTTTT